>CAJQZJ010032225.1:4288260-4312085 GCA_907164525.1 Lophiomys imhausi
AAAGAAAGAAAGAAAGAAAGAAAGAAAGAAAGAAAGAAAGAAAGAAAGAAAGAAAGAAAGAAAGAAAGAAAGAAATACTATTGCAACATTGGGTGAAAAGGGTGAACACAGATGGGTGTGGGTCTGGGGCAGGCAGGAGAAAGTATTCATTACCAGCTTAGTGGCCAGAGAAAAGGCCAAGGCAAAGACACAGCCTGGCCCAAGACTGCCAATGGTCTGATTTGAGAGGCAGCATCAGCAGCATGCGACAGACTTGGGTCTTGATCTTATGAGAGAGATAAGAAGATATTGTCTGGGGCTAGACTCACTAGAAGCAAACCCTAAGAGAAGGGCTCTGTTACAAGTGGTTTCTGCAAGAGGTGAGTCCAAGAAGCATCTGTAAGACAGCAGGATGACACAAACATAGGAAAGACACCAGTCAGAGGGTAGGTGGTTACTGCTACAACAATAATGCCACTACTACAAAGGACCTGTATAGTGTTGATCTTGTAGTTCATGAAGTTCACAGCTGAGTAAGAACATTGACAACCTTTTCTCCCCTAGAAATCTTCATAGCACCCTCTGGGACTATGAAAGTTAAGAGCACTTGTGGTTTTTTCAGAGGACCCAGATTCAATGTGTAGCACCTGCATGGCAGCTCACAACTATCTGTAACTGGAGCCCCAGGGACTCTAATAACTTCTTCTGGCCTCTGTGGGCACCAAGCATGCAAGTGGTGCACAGGCATACAGGCAGGCAGGACACCCATACACATAAAGTAGAAAATAAAATAAAGTGTTCAACATCGTTAAGCCATCAGGGAAATACAAGTTAAAACTACTTTTGAGATTTCATCTCATCACAGCCAGAATGACTGCAATCAAGAAGTCAAATGATGACAAGTGTGGGGAAAGATGAACCCATATTCACTGTTAGGAGGAGGGAAACCTGGGGGCAACCCAAAAGGGAAAACCATGGAAAAAATACAAAAAAAAAAAAAAAAAAGCAAGAAATAGAATCACCATTAGTGCCAGCTACATCACTCCTGGGCATATCCCATGAAGATACTATCTCCTATCAGAGAGATGCTTGCTTACACATGTTCATTGATGTTTATTCACAAATAGTTAAGAAATGAAATCAGCCTTGATGCCCATCTCTCCATCCTCATGGTGTTGAATGCCTTTTAAATGTTTACTGGCTTATTTGTATTTCTTCTCTTGAGAAATCTCTGCCCAGTGCCATAGCCCATTTTTAACTGGGTTATTTGTTTTCTTGACATTTAATTTCTTGAGTTCTTCAAATATTCTAGATACTGACTCTCTCTCAGGCATATAGCACGCTCTCCCATTCTGTAAATTGTCTCTCTACTCCATTCACTATTTCCTTTACTGTACAGAAGCTTTTTAGTTTCATGAAGTCCCATTTGTTAGTTGCTGACCCTTTCTCCTGAGAAACTGGAGTCCTGTTTAGGAAGTCCTCACCTATGCCAATATGTTGTATCAAACTCTCTGCCTTCTAGTGATTCCAGAGTTTTAGATTTTACATTGCGGTCTTCGATCCATTTGGAGTTGATTTTACGCAAGGTCGAAGATGAAGGTCTAGTTTTATTCTTCTACATGTGAATTTCAGGTTTTTCCCAGCACCATTTATTAGAGACACTGTCTTTCCCTGCGTGTATTTTTGGCTTCTTTGCCAAAAATCAGGTGGTTGTGTGTGAACGTGTGTCTAGGTCTTGTGTTCCACCCCGGTGTCTGTGTTGACAGTTTCTCCACCCTCTCCATTTTACAAGTGAAGAGAAGATGACCAGAAAGGAAGCCCGGTTGTCAGCGAGGTGGAGCACCGTCCCGTATCCTAACGCCTGGCCCACTGCCCAGCCCTCCCCCTGCTCTGCCTTACCGAAATATAAAGCCCAATATTGAATTACACTGTTACATCATGCTACACTTGTTTAGTAGAAAACGTTATTCTGGATGACCCTATATCACACACACACACACACACACACACACACACACACACAGTAATTCCTAAATTCTTTTTTTTGTTTTTACTGTTCTCACTATGTTAGCCCAGGCTAGGCTTGAACTCATACCTTGTCCTCTCAAAAGCTAGCGCTACAGGTGTGCCCCCACTTCATCTGACTAAATTCCCCAAGTTCTTCACCTCCTCGCTGCCGACCCCTGCAGTGGTCATTTCCTCTGGCCCCTAGCAAGTGGGAAGCTTTCATCCCCATGTCCAGTGGTCCTGGACTTGGAAATGTTGGCAGAACTTTCATGTTACAGCACATCCTGTCAGCAAAGGCATGGACAGCATTCATTCCAGACCTTCCTTTCAAGGCATTTGTACACCGACCACACATAGAAGATAAAGGTGGAATTCTATACTGACCAGTGTAATAAAGATAATGTCTCCTTCCAAAGCGAAGGGCAGGCTGACTTTCTTCCATTACAGAAGATTCAGAGACCCTATGTTCAGGGCTCCTCTCCTAAAACATGGCCTGCTTGTTTCACGTGCCAGTTTCATTTTGCCTCTTTGCATCAGAAGACTAAGTGCTGTCCCTGATAGTACCAAACTGTCCTGTGTCTCTGACCCAAGAATCTTAAGTCTTTGTCAGCATCTATGAGACTTAGCAGTTGACTTGTAAATGGCTAAAATACCATATCCTTCAAGGTTCTTGTCAAAGAATTGGACCCATTCTTCTGGTTCCAATGCCTTTTCCCAGCTCACTTCTTTCCTCTTGTTAGAATTCCTACTCTAGACACCAGAAAGATAGCTCAGTCAGTACAGTGCTGGCCACAGGAGCATAGGGCCTGGGTTTGGGTCCCTAAAACCCACATAAAAAGCTAGATGCATACTTATAATCCAAATACTGAGGAAGTAGAGAAAGGGCCAAATTAGAGAATTCCAGGTTCAGTGAGAGACCCTGTCTCAAAAACTAAGGTGGATAGCAGTAAAGAAAGTATTCAATACCAACCTCTGGCTCCACACATGTGCATACATACGCATATGCACACACACATGAACACATATGCCACACACACACATATTCCTTCCTCCACTGTGATTCACTGGCCATCTTAACCCTTCATCTCAGTCACCTTCTGAACTTCTTCTCATCAGTTGAGACTGAACACACCTGTCTTCCCACCCAAAGTCCTTTAATCCTGTACAACTTCAGAGAGTCCACATGTGGATGGCCACAACATACTCAAACCCCTCCCCTTTCTGTTCCTCCCTCATTGTCCCCTCCTCCGCATGCCCCTCCTCAGTCACACCCTCTCCCTGGCCACACTCTGAATAGAACCAACTCCAGGAACTGTTCTTCTTTACTCAAGAACATACATCATTCCCTTCTCTCTTTCCAGTAAAAGGAGTTCTAGTTCGTTTTCAAATTATTCACTGTGATTTTTTTCCCTGACAGAACCTGAGTTCTGAGCAAATCGTAGCTTTTGTTTTGTCTACTGAAGTCACAAAGATACTTTGATGCTTAAAAGTATCTGTGGGGAACAGATATGTTTAAGCTAGTTTTAAGTTCTTTAGTAAACACAGTTCTTTCAAAGTTGGTGCCTGATGATGCCCACATTGAGAATCTATGAGTCAGTTACATCTGTGGGCTTCTGGTGGTATTTTACTTTATGCAGATTTGGTTATCTTTTACTGTGTGTTGGGCATTATACTCAAAAAAATTATTTATACAAGAAATGTGTCTGGAAACATCAATTTAGAAGCCACATTAATCTGAAACCAGGGCCCCAGTGTCTATGGACCACCCAAATAGTGTAAGTTTGAGCTCAAGGAAGAACTGATTTAATTCAGTTCACTCCAGCTTTGATAAATTAGCCCTAAGAAGTCCAGCTTGGAGAGAGGCCCTCCAATTAGATACCACAGTCTATGCTGGTCTTTGTGACTTCAGTAGACAAAACAAAAGCTCTGATTTGCTCGGAACTCAGGTTCTCTCAGGGCAAAAGCAGACCTTGTGTTCGATGATGTAGATGGCTTCCCTTCTCCTCTGCAGTGTTTGGTCTGGTAATTGCTTCAAATTACTGGTAAGCAATTAAGATGTTCTTTTGATTTTATGTAAGACCCTTAGCTATTTCCAGCAAACAAATAACCTAACTCACAGTTGCCAGGAACAAAAGGTATAATGGCCTACTCTGTACCAAAGATAGCCTGTCCTTCTGGAGTCTTCTCCCATCTCAAAGTATCTGCATTGCACCTCATTGGGTGATACCTCTAGACCCGTGGCTACTTCACATATCCTTATCTTCCTTCACATGCCTTTTGTCTCTGCTCCTAGTTCACTTTCTATTGCTCCAATAAACACCATGACCAAAAGCAAATTGGAGAGGAAAGGGTTTATTTCAGCTTACAGTTTACAGTCTACCATAAAGGGAAGTCAGGGTAGGAACTCAAAGCAGGAACCTGGTGGCAGGAATTGAAACAGAGACCAGGGAGGAACACTGCTTACTGGCTTACTCTGGTGACTCACTCATTTTGTTTTCTTACATACCCCAGGACCACCTGCCCAGGGGTGATGCTGCCCATAGTGGACTGGGCCCTCCCACATCAATCATTAGTCAAAAAAAAAAAAATACTCCTACAGGTTTGCCTACAGGCCAATCCAACGGGGGAGTTTTCTCAATTGAGCGCCCTCTTCTCAGGTGATCTAAACTTAAGATCAGATTGGCAGCACATCCTCCATGACTCATCAGTTCAGCCCTCTATTAGCAAAACTCTTCATTTTCACATCTCATGTTCTCCCTCCTATATCATCTATCTGGGAAATCAGATCCTCAGCTGAGCCAGACATCCCGGTCTTTCCACTCTAGATGATGAATGAATACTTGTGAGTAAACCCATCCACCCACTCTCTTTGTTGGTCCCTGATCACCACTGGGTACCCATCGCCACTCAGGAGGCTTCTATGATGCAATCAGCACCATGCCACTCTCCACCAGGATTTTGTCAGTGTCCCCACTTAGAAGCCCTTTAGCTCCTCGAAATGTCCTATGTGGTCAGGGGGTTTCTGTCTCGCTTCTACTGAAGCAGCCACAGCTGGCGTCACTTCTGGCCCTTTCCCCTCTCTGGATTCTTTCTCCACAAAACCACAAATCTCTGTCCATCTTTGGCCCATACCCGCTGTTCTCGCAGCTTCTCCCCCCCCCCCCCCCACCTTAAGTCTCATGTGCCTACTTTGCTCCACCTTCTTCTACTTCCTTAGGAACATCATACTAGTAACTGACCTAGAACTTCCTCTTTCTAGCGGGTCTAACCCAGTGGTTCTCAACCTGTGGGTCTCAACCCTGTGGTAGGATTAGGGATTTTGGAAGTTTGGTATCTCAGGTGAAGGGTATGGGCAGATCCAATTACCAATTACAAATGGATGTGATTGACATTGAAGGACCTGCTTGAAAAGCCCACCAAAGACAGATGACATTTTTTTGATCATGGGACTTTGGACAGGGGCATTCCCTGAAAAGGCCTGCCAGGACCCATAGCAATCTCCTGACCTCCTGCTGCTCCTCAACCTCCCCCCTCTGCAAGAAAAGCTATGGAGAGACACATTGCCCAAGGGCATGACTTGGAAGCGCACTAAAACTTCTGCCGAAAACCATGCTGCCAATTCATTACGACAGGTGAAGAGATTTAAGTCAAGATTCACAAGGTCACAGGTCACTCCTGCTTCACCTGCTGAGAGACCTCGTCATCATCTTGTGTTCCCTGTCAGTGATCCACATAGGTGGAGAGTGTGACAAAATACACCTTTTGGCAGAGCTGGACCATTTCGGAAAGCTGCCGCAGTCTTTGGAATTCCAGAGCACCTGAGCCAGAACAAGAGTGCCAAGAACGCAGAAATGGTGAGCAAGTGGCAGATATGGAGGCGGTTTGGAGGGGCTTCCAATCATGAATTATTTGGACCTAGGAACACAGAGACAAGTCTTGACTGATTATAAACTGATCTTAAGATCTGATGAATAAGACACTCAGACTATAAGACTGAAAGACTTGGCAGAAATCAACCACCCATACGGATCCACGCCTAGAAAATTAATCTGAGAGAATATCCTTTTAAGAAACTTTAGGTTAATGTTAAGTGTTTGTTTTATAGGTATTAGGGTGTTTTAGATTAAGTTTTAGAGTTAGGGTTTAGGTTTAGGATTTAGGAACTTTTATAAGTAATTGTTAAGTATTAATAAATATATGTTTGATAAATAAAAATTTACTGTTACACAACCCCCTTTGTGGAGATTGCATATCAGATATCCTATATTTCAGATGTTTACAATATGATTCATAACAGTAGCTATGAAGCAGCTGTGAAATTTTATGGTTGGGGGTCACCACAGTATAAAGGGTCGAAGCATTAGGAAGGGTGAGAAACACAGTTCTGTCCCATCATGTAAACACATACACAAACCATCCAATGTTTAAGATGGGATCTAGGGATGGGGGGTGGTGTATCTCCTAGAGTGCTTGCCTAGCACGCACAAAGCCCTGGGTTCAATCCTTAGAACCTCATAGGCTGGGCATGGCATGCATTTCTACAATCCTAATAGTAGAGAGGTAGAGGAAGGATAATCAGAAGTTCAAGGTCATCTTCAGCTACACAGATAGTTCAAGGTCAGTCTGGGCTACATGAGACTGTCTCAAAAGCAACAACAATGCTTTTTTTTATTTGCTTTCAACCTTCACCCACATAGGATAGTCTCAGTCAACAAGTTCCCATCATGCACCCTGTCCCCAATTACAGGTCTGCTTTCTTGTACTGTAATTCTTCCCCCTCAAAGACCATGCACTCCTTGAGGCCTGGAACATCTCTGTAATCACTATTGAATTTTCAACACCTAGCATAAAGTTTGAAGAAGAAATGAAAGAATAAGACCTGGGGTCATTGTTAGGCCCTGCAGTTCCATTGGTCACTGAGTTCTGGTAACCATGGAGTGGCGCTTTGATGGAGAGCCAACTGGCAGAGGGCTAACGGAATGGTATTACTGGTGCTCTGTACTTCTCAGTGAATGGAAACTCTGGCTTTAGCCAGTAACTGATTTGGGGGTTAATGAGTCTTTGTCTGAAGGTCTTAGTGCACAGTGTGAGGCTAAGATCACCTTTCTCGGACTCCTCCAGGGCTTTGGGGTGGGGTGGGGTGAGTGCGTTCTGAAGCACTAACTCTTTGGATCGTGCTCAGGATCTGCCGGGTGTATATTACTCATTAGGGTTTATTTACCTTTTGTGGTAGCCTAGAAAAAATCCAGGCTTTAATGAAGTGGTTACCAAAAACCTTTAACATCATATTTTCCACAGAGTTCACAAAAATATTGACAGGGGACTTAACAACCACATTGCATCTTTCAAAGAGATGAACAAAAAAATCACATTAGGCATACTGATTTAGTGGGCTTTTTTCTAAGTCCAGATAATCAGAAGCCTGAAATGCTCTCAAAAATTTGGCCCTTCTCTGGATGAGGAGTGAGTTGGTCTCAAGGCCTCGGGCACACGACTGTCCCTCTCTGGTCTCAGTCTCCTTACAATAAATAAGTGCAGATTAAATAAGCCCATGGTTGTGTCTGATTTAGAAAGGAACAAGCTATTCTTTGAACTCACTCCATGACTAAGTGTGTCTTTTCTGTAAAGAGAGAGAGAGTGAGTGAGGAATATTTTCTGATCTCAAAGATGCCCATAGCCAGAAGATAGGAAAAAACAGTGATGGCCCCATGTGTAATCCCTATGTTCTTGCAAGGCACTTTTTTTTTTTTTGAGACAGGGTTTCTCTGTGTAGCCCTGACTGTCCTGGACTTGCCTTGTAGACCAGGCTAGCCTCAAACTCACAGAGATTCATCTTCCTCTGCCTCCTGAGTGCTAGGATTAATAGTGTGTGCCACCACGCCCAGCTAAGGTTTTCTGATGCCAGACTTTCTCCACCTGTTGCCTGGCTTGTCCCTGAGCTCAGTGGGATGAAGCCCTCCCTCCCCACTACCTTCTCATCCTCCCAAGATCCACAACCGACCAGCATCCTCTGCAGCCTCCTTGTAGCCAGAACAGAGACATCAGAAAGATGAAAGAGTCACCCTGGGAAAGCCTTTGACCCATCAGGATAGAGGGGACTTCAGAATGGATTCCTGAGCCCCACCCAAGTCTCTGAACTCTGAGTGTCTGGGGTTGAGGAATCAAGTCTCAGGGTGTATAGCAAGCTCCTAGGTGACTGATGTATAGAAGTTGATGAAGATGCTCTTGAACACCCACTGCACACTCTCCCTTGAACAGTGTTGACCATGGGGCATTAAGACTGGCCTGAGAAGGGGGGAATAGTTACACACACATACACACACACACACACACATACACACACATTGACATACACACTCATATAAACACACACACTCCTACACACACACAGCTGGATGATGAGGGTTATGCTCTTGTCCTCTGGGCTCTATTGTTTCCTTGTCACCAGGTGTGAGGTGTGTGTGTCTGTCCCCAGCGCATGGTGAGTGGTAACTGTCAGCTCTCATTGAGTCTCTTTGCCTTCCTTGTCATTGCCATCACTGCCAGCAGCATCCTCATCCTTACCAGTTCCATTGTCAACATGATCACCACATCATCTTCTTCCCTGATCTCCCTTCTCATCTCCTCCTCCTTCATCATCTCCAGCCTCATCGTCATTACCACTGACATCATTTTTGTCTTTCCCCTGCTCTTCCCCTCCCCTTCCTCACCAGCATGGTTTGGGCCAACTTGACGCGTAAAAGTCCATTTTCAGACACTTAGGCCTCACCGAACCCCAGTTTCTTCCCCAGAACAGGGACACTGATAGAACTAGAATTTACCACCATTCTCATACTCCTTATTGCTGTCCACATTTTACGGAGAAATAAAATGAAACAGAGAGGTTGGGGGACTTCTTTGAGGTTACACGGCTTGAAAGCAAACTTTTTAAAAAGGTACAAAATGACAATAGCATTGATCTCGCACTGCATGTGTGTGCAGATTGACTGGGATTAATTAGCTTAAGTACTTCCTGCCAAGCAAGGCATGTGGCCATGTGAATTCTCAGGTTTCCTAAAATCTGTAGGAAGGACTTTCTCTGAGCAGGAAACTACTGCCCTACAGCCTCCTTCTCAGATCATATATATTCACTCTACTCATTACTGAAGCCTCAAGTCCCAGGACAAACTGCTCTTCCAGGAGCCCAGAACCCCAGGGACAAAGGAAGAATGGTCCTCCCCCATTTGCAGATACAATCCCCTTCCTGCCCTACATGTTCACACTCTCTAGAAACCCACATGCCTGTCTGGACCAACACTGGACTGATTTAGGACTACAAGCTGATGGGAACCAGGGTCCTTGAAATGCCACCCACAAGTCCTGTGGTTCTGGGCTTCAGCCCCCCTCTCCAAGTTTCCCTTGGATAAGGCATGTAACAGAATATTTTTATTTAAATCACTTATATTTATTAGTACTTAAAAACATCTATAAAACACCTATATTCTATAACCTAAAACCTATAACCTAAGAACACCTTAATACCTATCTACGAACACCTAACTAACCCTATTTTAATTTTCTTAAAAGGATATTAATATTCTTAGTGTAGGTCCATGCAGGATAACTTGGTTTTACAGCAATTCTGGATACTGCAGTCCCTGCAGGCAGGTCCCTTTCAAGCTTAGTGTCCATTGGGCCTAACTTTGCCAGTTTGTAAGGCCAGTTTATTTCAACTACTAAATTGTGGCCAGTTTATTAACTCAGTCTGTTCCAACTGCCAAACTGAGGGCGGCTTCCTCATCAGCTGAGTCTTGCCTCCACTGTCTCTTTGGCCCACACATCCCTCATGGCCAAAAGCCTCTCCAGGCAGCTTCGGAACTCTTCTGGCGTTCTGGGGCCTCTAGATAGATGTGCCTTTAATGTCCAGTTATTAAAGAACTCTCTCTCTCTCTCTCTCTCTCTCTCTCTCTCTCTCTAAAATTCTCTCTCTCAGCAGGTTTTATACCAAGCCTTTCCTGCCAGCCTTCTTAGGCCAGCCTCCAGGATGTGCCTTAGGCTATTCCAGCCTAAATTCTGTTAATGGCATACCTTGCTGTGCACTTCTCCAGCATGTCTTCTCAGTCAGTGAGGGCAAGAGGAAGAGAGCGGCCATGTGGAGCTCTCTGGCTTATATATTGCATTATCTCGCAATCCTTTGACAGTCTCGAGGGTCCACAATATTTCTCAAGATATCCAGCAGTCTCAAGGCAACCTACGTCATCTGCCACTTGTGCAGTTTCTTAGCCACGCCCCTTCAACAGGGCAGTTCACAGAACTATGGCCTCAACTAGGCTTAGTCCATTTCAGCAAGCCGAAGGGACACCAAGCTTTCCTTATGTGCTGCCAAATGCCAAGCTGACCTGCCTACTAGTTTCTCTAAAAAGGCCTAACTTCTACCACAAGGGCATTCATTCTGGCTCAGGCCTGTAGAGTGTAACCACCATCCACCCTCCTATTTGACAATAGCAGAACTCAGTTCTATTCAGGTGACACCATTTTCAGTCCCCAAGTATGAAAAGTAATTCAACTACAATCATCCTTCATAGCCACCCAGTTCCCTTTGTTCAGGCAGGAGGATATACAAGACCCTTATGGTCCATTAGTCATAAAGGGAACTCTTGTGATGTTTCTGGAAGAAGTTTTCATCTCTTATAGAGGGGTATTGTGCCTCCCATCCCTAGCTTCCAGCTCTAGCAAACACTATTGTCATGGAGAAAAGTGGGGAGTCCCAAAGAGAAAACTCTAGGGATCAGACATGATGGCTATGCACCCTGGTCTCACTGAGCTCTAGTCAAACACAGAATGCCACTTCAAGACCTCCCATGACAAAGCAGCAGGGCAATGCACATTTGGACATCAAAAGGTCTGGGAGCTGATCAAGGGCTGGCCTTACCACCCACTGGAACTTGAGCAACATGCTTCCTCCCCAGCAATCGCTATGAAGACTGTGCTGCCTCCCCCACAGGGATGATGGCAGGACCAAGAGTGCAGACATTCAGAAAGCAAGAGCCAGGGTTGTGGTAATAAGAAATACACAACTGCTACTGCCAAGTGTAGTGGTGCAGGCCTGTAATCCCAATACCTGAAAGACTGAGGCAGGAGGATCACACATTTGAGACCAGTCAGGGTTACATAAGGAGACTGTCTCAAAAGAAAAGTCACTATTATTACATGAGATCATTAGCTATCTTTATTATTTAATTTATGTGTGTTAAAGCATATACATGTGGTATATGTGCACGGTATGTGCAAGCATGTATCCAGGTACAAGGACACGTGTGTGTACATCCATATGGAAGCCCAAGGTCAATGCCCTATCTTTACTCCATCTCCAACTTTATTTTCTGAGACAGGATCTCTCACTGAACCTGAAGCCTGTCAAAGTGGCTAGACTGATAGGCAGTGAGCTTCAGAGATATACTTGTTTCTATCTTTCTCTTCAATACTATAGTTACAAACTTGAGCCATACCTGGCTTTTCACGTGCGCTCTGGGAGTCTGAACTCTTGTCCCTGCATCTCCAGTGCTGGGGGCACCTTGCTGAGTGAGCCGTGGCCCCAATGCTCTCTAGTACTTAAACCACCAGCAATCGGAACTTTTAATCTTGCAGGCGATGCATCTTAACTGAGCCGTGCCTCTGAGGACTGCTACTACTTCTGACCTTACTTTACGGTGGGCAGTGAGATGAGGCCTGGAGACTCTTCATCGTAGGCTGAATCCTTTTATTTAATCAGCCAGCAACTGTTTAACAAAATGTCACAAGAGTCAGGAGCCTTTGAAAGATCCAAAGACCCATCTAGCCTGGTCAGGGCAAGGGCTCATTCATATATAAGGAGGAACCACAAATGGGTATCTCTGGGAAACTGCCCAGACAGTTAGAATTCACCCATTGCTTAATCAGCTCTGTCCCAGAACCCTAGGAGCTTGACCCAGAGGTTACCCTGAGAGGCACCCTGGGAAGGTCCTGACCTCTTTCTGTGAGAGAAACGGGCCAAAAAAAAAGTGGTCACATAGATATGTACAGCAACAGCAGTTTGTGTTAAGACTTGGGAGGTCCCAAGCTGCTTGCAAACAGTTAAAGTTTTGTCATTGCTGAGACCAAATGCCTGACAAGAAGCACTTAAGAGAAGAAAGGTTCATTTGATTCACAGTGCATAGGATACAGCAATCGTGACAGAAGGGCATGGTGGCCAGTGGGAGTGTGAGGTGCCGGTTACCTTGTGTCCACAGTCAAAAAGCAGAGAGGTGTGAATGCTGGTGCTCAGCTTCCTCCCTTATTTCTTTTAACTCAGTCCAGGACCCCAGTCCATGTACTGGTGCTACCCGTATTGAATGGGGTGGTATGTGCATACCCACATGGATCTGCCCTGCTCTCTGGAAATGCCCTCCCAAGTATACCCAGAGGCAAGGATCCTAGGTGATTCTAAATCCAGTCAAGTTGGCAACAAAGATACACTATCACACTGTAGAAGCTATTTTAAGAAGAGAAATGTGGTAAGGTTAGTGAAGTTAATATAGCATTTAGCAGCATAGGGATCTTGGATTAGCACAAGCTTGGCATCCCAGATAAAAGATATGGACAGAACCAATTATGTCCAGACATGGTTAGCACTGAAGGGTGTGCCTTGAAAGCCCACCAAAAGCAGATGATGTCATTGATCATGGGACCACAGGACGCACTGTTGTGGAGGCATGCCTTGGAAGGCCCGCCAGGGACTATGGCAACGAAATGCCGGAATTCACAGCCAAGATCACTACGACACAAGGGATTTAAATCAGAAGCCCACACAGCCTCAGCCTGGCCCTCCTCTTCATCTTCCTCTGCCAAGACGTGTGAGAGACCTCACTGCGCCGTAATACATCACTGTTTTGCACTGACCTGCTGAGAATCCACGCTAGTGGAGAAAGTAAAGGCAGACCCTCCCTGGTACTCCAGAATACCAGAACAGAGAAATATCTCCCCTCGGAGCCCAAGAGCATCAGAATGGTGAGCAGACAATTTGGAACTTTAAATATTGTAAATAATTTGGCCCTAGGACCACAGAGGCAATTCTTGGCTAATTAAAAGGCCTCCCCACATCAATGGTCATAACAGATTAAATTTATAAACAGTCCTTAAGATCTGATGAATAAGACTCACAGACTTTAAAATTGAAAGACTTGTTGGAAACCAGCCACCCATACAGATCCACACCAAGAAAATAAAAATTTTCTGTTACAGGGAAACATTGCCAGGCATGGTGGAGCATACCTTTAATCCCAGCACTCTGGAGGCAGAGGCAGGTGGAGCTCTGTGAGTTTGAGGCCAGCCTAGTCTACAAAGTGAGTCCAGAACAGCTAGGGCTGTTACACAGAAAAACCTGATCTCAAAAAATCAAAAAGAGAAAGAAAAGAAAAAAGGAAGTGGGAGAGTCAAGGAAGGTCATCACTAAGAAGTTACACTTAAACCAACACTTAGGAAGTCAGAAGCATAAGGGAGGCAAGGACACTTGGGAGTGTGTTTCAGGCATGGGGAACACTATGCCAGGAATCCAAGTGGGAGAATGACACTTGTATCTAAGGAACCCACACAAAGCTAGTGTGTCTGAAGCCTGGGAAGCAGCAGAAAGCTAAGAGCCCACATAAGTAAACGTTTATCCCAAACTGATGGATTTACCAGGGAGATAATGAGGTCCTTGAGTACAAAGAAGATAAAGACATCATGGAAGAAAGAAAAGGCTGGGCTGGCTGTGATTTGCATACTTGTAATCCCAGCACTTGGGAAACTGAGGCAGGAGGATTAATAGTTCTAGGTCAGCCTAGGCTGCATAGTAAGATCTTGTCTCAAAATATTATTATTATTATTATTATTAATTCCTAGGTGGGCCACCTCTGACTGCTACCAATGAGCATTTATAGTTAAAACCCTCCAAAAAGTACAGGGCTGCAATGGTCAAGCTGGGCTAAAGCTGCCTGCCCTCTGTTTAAGAAAGTCCTCAGAAATATTAGTCTCTAATTAAAAACAAAACAAAAAGGCATTGCAGAATTGTAGGAGATTTTAAACAGCTTTCAGGATTATAAACTACCCTCGAATCCCACACCCACACATCTGCTAAATGTGGTCTGGAAAGACTTGTGTGTGGAAGCAGTCCCTGGTGGAAGCGGGAAAAGTCAGCTTGGCTTCAGGTGGTACCCACAGACATCCAGTCAGGGTAAGCGGCAGGGCCAGGCTGCCCAGAGAGCCTTGGAAGAGTGCAAGCTCCTCTCCCGACGGGGATGGCCAAGTCCTCCACCCCTTCTTGCCTGAAAGCTCAGTCAGAGTCTGAAGCTATCCCACCCAGAACCTCAGGCCCTCAGTGGCTAATTTTATTTCCTGCTTCTTTCCAATCAGACCCTGAACTATAATCCATCTTCATTATGCCTCTTTTAAAGCAAAAATAGTGCATTTCCGAAAGTCTAATTAAAGAAGGAATGTTATAAGCCTTAGGTCACTCTCCATCCACAACCACTCTGTTTCTGTGCCTGTTACAGCCATACACACACATGTACACACATATATTTATACATGCACACTTATATATGAATACATACACACATATGCACATGTACACATGTATACATGCACACATACCTATATCTACACACATGTATATACACTTGTACATATACATGTAGGCAGGCATGCATAAACATACATACATACTCATACACACACTTGCACGTACATATATACACACATGAGCACAGCCACACACATAAATCCCCAGATCCACTTATACACACAGAATCTCACACACACATACTCACAGATACATACATATGCACACAATTACACCCCCACACACAGAGGCTGCTTTGGAGGAAGGTTACTCGCAAGCCCAAGAATGGATGAAGTGGCAAGAGTTATAGTCAATGCCACTAGCAAATAGTGGTCCCTCTATACAGTTGTCCCATCTGAATACACTGGTCCATTGTATAGTATACACATCCAATAGGCACCCAAAGGGATGGCAAGGGCTGCCTGCCTGGGCCCTACCCCAAAGGGTGAAGCAAGCTTGACAGAGGTAGAGTCCACTCTAGGCCATCAATGCTCTTTGACAGTTGTTAGTTTCTGATTGGCATTCGACCCATTTATAACCAACGAGACCAGAAGTTTTGTTCAGGATTCTGGTAAAATTCTCCATGGCAAAAAAGATGGGGTGCTAAATGGACCTGGGTTATTTCTCTACAGCAGACAACAGGGTGAGAAACTATTAGCCAAGGAGAAGACAGTCACCTATGTGTCACTGGGCACCAGCTAATGGCATGGCTTGAGTGTCTTTGGGGAAAGGGAATGTTAGGATGAAATGTATCATCCCTGGGCACGTTTTGCTGCATGAGTTTGGCATGGGATACTGAGTAAAGGCTGGGAAGACTCAAGCCCCACCTATGAGTTGCAACTGACTTTGAAGATGGGGGTTAAATTGGGCCATGTTTGAGAATATGGTGGCATTTACCTTGAAGATGAGAACCAGGTTGAGAACTTGGTGACAAGTGTTTTCCGGCTCCAGATGGGTCCTTCCCATGGGCACATTCCTCACCCCACTTCCCACCACCACCCCTCAGCCGAAGATTAATCACAAGGTAGATCTGAGTTTTCCGAATGTTGGTGAGTGGATGGTTCCTACAAGCCTCCCTCACCTTATTTATCTAAGTACATGAACCTACTGACCATCTCAAGGCCTGTGTACTTACTGAAGTCACATCCTCTGTCATGTGGACCACCTCTGTCCCATCCAATTACCCATCCCATCCTATTTAACTACTATGGTTCCCACCAGTCAAACCGTTGAGTGCCTCTAATACCAGCTCTTACCTAAAACATACCAACAATTATACACATCTTAGAAAAGGGCATGCCAGCCATTGGATTCCTTTTTGGAATTTTTAGAACCATCTCAGTGCAGAGGCAAGAGTCTTATTTAACAGATATTGCCACTGAAATTTACATGATGCCAGAGGAGACTGAGAAGGCAGGGCAGTGGTAGGGCTCTTCCTAGCATGCACAAGTTCCTGCCTTGGGTCCCCAACACTGCGAAAAGAAGGAAGGGAAGATGGTGTGTGTGTGTGTGTGTGTGTGTGTGTGTGTGCGTGCGTGCGTGCGTGCGTGCGTGCGTGCGTGCGTGCGTGCGTGTGTGTGTGTGTGTGTGTGTGTGTGTGTGTGTGTGTAAAATATCCTCCCAGAGAGTATATGCAGATGCTCATACTTGTGTGTATTCAGCCAGGAGTCTTTAACCCTGAGATGGGGAAGGGAGTTGTCAAGCTTCCCCAGCTGGCAGATTCTGTTGACTCAAAGGGACCTTAAAGATCAGCAGGATTAACCTCCTCGCTGTGTCGATGAGAAGCTAAATCCAGAGAGGAAGGGATCTTGGCTAGAGGACCAAAGCTCTGGGCTTAAAATAAGTGAAAACCAGTTGAGTTCATGTAGTGTTCAGGATGCTAGTTCTCACAAAGTCAAGTGCAGAATGGCTTTGTACACTAAGCACAATTGAGGCCTGAGATGCAGTGGATGCTCCCAGAGTACTGCAGAGACCTCTTGGTTCTTAGGAGTGGACACAGCCCAACTTTTTAAGGCAGGTCCTGAGTCATTCTGTTACATGATCCTATAACTGGCCATGATTGATTGACCATGGGAGAAGGTATGGCCCAGGCTGGCCAGGCAGTCTACTCGCCAGGAACTTGACATCTAACACCTAGGTAGAGCTTTCATTAGCCTCTGGCTTCTGCAATCTCCAACTCCTTTGTAAACTGTGTGCATCCTGCACACCTGCCCAGCCAAGGCAGCAGCCACCATTCCTACCTCTTTCTACAAGTACCAAACAGCCACCTGAAAACCCAGTGGGGAAGAACCCAAAAGACAGGGCATCTAAGAAGAGAGGCCATGAGGTGCGAATGGAAAATGGCCTAGAAGAACCCAGGGAAAACAAGAAAGCATAAATTCAAATTCTAGAAAACTTGGAGGACCAGATGAGGCTGAAGAAACAGGAGAGCCACAATTGGATGCCCAAACTATGAAGGCAGACAGACTTCACCTGTTCCTCCTTTCCTCCCTGAGATCTAAGTGACCAGTTGGGGATTGGTTTC
Organism: Lophiomys imhausi; assembly: GCA_907164525.1. NCBI lineage: Eukaryota > Metazoa > Chordata > Mammalia > Rodentia > Muridae > Lophiomys > Lophiomys imhausi. Next base: position 4,305,366 of record CAJQZJ010032225.1, read on the forward strand.
CTCATTGCTTCAAGCTGCCCTGTGCCTGTTTTAGGAAAGAGGATATGTCATCCCTGGCCATAGACAGGCTGTCACTGTCTATGAGGTATGAGGAGGATTCCCAGGGGACACACAGCTGGTGCCCTCTGAATTTCTCTACCAAGTTGTCCTGCTCACTCTCAGTCCCGCAGGCGAGACCCCAGCTTAGGGTGCCATGTGTACTGGGTGACACAAATCTGCCATTACAGGGCTGGCATGGAGAGGACAGTGCCAGCTTCAGGACACATAAAGGGCACCATAGTAAGAATGAGCCCACGTTCCTTAACAAATAATAGAGTCCATGCCCTCAGCTAGACACAGAGATTCAGGACCTCCCAGGTTCTCTCTAGGGTAGAAAGAAGTGGACTCACCCAGGAAATGAGGGTTAATCTTCATTAATAACTTGACTGGAGGGGCTAGAGAGATGGCTCAGTGGTTAAGAGCACTGACTGTTCTTCCAGAGGACCCTGGTTCAATTCCCAGCACCCACGTGGCAGCTCACAACTGTCTCTAACTCCAAGATCTGACATCCTCCCACAGACATATGTGCAGGCAAAACACCAATGTGCATAAAATAAAAATAAATTATTAAATAAATAAAAATAACATGACTGGATTTAGAAGCATATCTCTGGGCACATCTGTTAGGACATTTTCAGAAATATATGACTAAGGAGGGAAGCCTCACCCTGAAGGTAGGTAGCACCATCCCATGAATTGATATCCTGGACTGGGCAAAGTGGGGACAGCACCCACAAGTCACCCAACCATATACAGCCTAAGAGCAATTCCATATGTGGACCAGCCAAAATGGCAGAGTAGGGGAAGAGAAAGCGAGAGTGAGCTGAGTCAGGGAGAGTCTGTACACAAAGACATTAAAGAGCCTGCAGAGAATCCCCCCCCCCCCCCCCCCGGAAATCACCCCCAGAAAGTCACAGATGTCTCACTCCATTTCCAAAGCTTTACAGCAAGGAGGGAATAGGTCTTCCACATGTATACTGTCCCAGGAGTACAGTAAAATCTGCCTGCACATGGGCGCCTCTGTGCTGTGTTAGAAGCTCTGGTCCGCCTGTGACTCGGAGGGTCTGCCAAGTGCAATAAATCGGATGACGCCTCTGGGCTCAGGAACCCAGCAAGAACCTCACAAGCAGCCAAAACAACAGTCCAGAGAACAGAGAAGATAAACTCCACAGCAGACCCGGGTCACTCTGCAGTTCTCTAGGGCAGTGGTTCTCGGAGGGTGGGCCCTGGGCTGGTGTGAAAGCATGACCTGAGAACTTGCTGGAAACGCAAACTTCCAGGCCCCAACCCCACCTGTCTTGATGGCTCTGGGATTCCCACTGCAATGTGTTTCATGTCAAGCACCGTTTGCCGGCCCTTCAGGGACTCTCATTCACACAGGGGGGTTAGGAACCATTATTTCATGCAGTCCCCATGACAGGCCAGAGTCCTACGAAGTGAGAGATAAACTCGAAGGTAGTACTCTTTCTCAGGACCTGGGGCAGCACAAGATTGGTGGCAAAAGGACGTGAGGGTCAGTAGACGGAGCCAAGTGAGAAAAGTTACAGTGACAAGATGCAAACTCCTCCACACGTCCTGCAGGGGAGGCTGAGCAAGAAGGCAGGTATAGCAGGAGAGCGTGGGAACAGAAGGAAAGGTAGCAGCCGGGCAGGGTGTTCACATTGCTAGCAGGTGCCAGGTGCTGCACCCCATTCTTTCATAGCATCAGCACCAACAGAGAGGAAAACACCCCTGGCCTCCTTGTGCCCAGAAAGACTCCGAGGATCTCAGAGTCCACATCTACTGTTCAAACTCAGCTAGCGTGTGGATTCCCATCATGTCCCTGGATGGAGATTTGGGGGAGGGAGAAGAGACGGAGGGGGGCCAGTGGTTTCTCAGGCTGATGCTCTGGACCGGAGATATTCTGAACCTCACCTGGATTTATCTACAGATAAATCTCACAGAGTCTGGATCTGGCCACTAGTTACCCTCTGCTGAGTAACGCTCTACCCCAGAACTTAATGACTGTGCCACCCGCCGCTTGTTGTATAATCGAAAAACTAGGAAAAAAGCTAGATTGGGACTATGTTAGTGCTGCATGTGAAGTGAGCCAGGAAGGTTGAGAATGACCTCCTGCTCCTGAGAGGTCACCCTGCTTCCTAGCATCAGGTCCTCTGTGCCCTCCTAACATCTTGTTCCCCATCCCTCCTCCACATGAGCCTAGGCGTCCCTTCATGGTAGTCCCTGGACAGAGTGCTTCTTACGCAGCAGTGGCTCTGGGTGGCTGTGGGATCATGCCCACAACTTGTAGTCACAGCAGTCACAGATCCGGCCCAGCTGTATAATCTGGCACAGATAGATTCTCAGATGAGGGGGCAATGGGAACCATGTAAGGAGAGATCAGAGCACAGATTCAAACACATTAAGCTGGGGGGCCCCTTGTTATTTTTCTGTTGTAACAAAACACCTGAGAAAAGCAACTTGAGGGAAGGGTTACTTGGGCTCACTGCTTGAGGGTCCATCAGAGTGGGAGGGCCCAGGGGTGCTTCCCACATTCGGGGTGGGTCTTCTTCCCTCAGATAACCCTTTCTGGAAACACCTAACATAGACACATCCAAAAGTATGTTTCTTTGGTAATCCTAAATCCAGTCAAGTTGGCAAGGAAGACTAACCATTTCATTTACGTACATGTGTGTTTTGCCTGCATTTATGTGTGTGTGTGTGTGTGTGTGTGTGTGTGTGTGTGTGTGTGTGTCTGGTGTTCAAGGAGGCCAGAAGAAGGCATTGGATCCTGCTTGAAAGGGAGTTACAGATGGTTGTGAATCACCATGTTCCTCTGGAAGAGCACCAGCACTCTTAACCTCTGAGCCATCTCTCCAGTCTCCTCCACACACCCCCCCCCCCCCACCCCCCTTTGCTTAATTAAATAGAAATGGAAAATAAGGCCAAAAACCACCTTCTTCCATCTGCCCAAGGGCCACCCCTTTAGAGAACAGTGAGGACTCTACAAATGCTGCCCTCTTGGTAGCTGAACAGTTCTAGAAAACTGTTAACAGTGTCTGCTGGGAGGACAGGAGAAGGGAGATTCCTTCTGTTTTTCTCCCTGGCTATGGCAGGCAATTTGTAGATATAATAAACCTTTCGACTGGCTCCAAGCACCAAGGTGTTGTAAAACGGTTTCTGAGTCAATGAGAGGCAGCTGGTTGAAGCATTTCCCAGCTTTTCATATGACTCATAAATTTGTTACACGGTGAGGAAATTCCCTGAAGGCGCTTCGGCAGTCTCATCCAGTCTGACCAGTAGCTAAGAAACACATAGCCTTCTAGTTACAAAAACACACACACAAGGCTTTGACTCACGCCTTAAACGGAGAGTCACTTGACAAGCTCTCCTTGCAACGGCCTTCACAGCAGCTTTCTGAGGGAGAGCAAGGATTTATTAGGAAGATACACAGCAAACCAATCTTTCAGAGGTCTGAAAGGCCGTGTGTGGGACAGCTCACACATGCAAACACTGCTGTAACAATCAGTCCCTGACTGGGGCAGACAAAGAGTGCCACCCCGCATCCCCAGCAAGCCTGCTGAGGAACGCACAGCCTGCTCCTCACATCTACGCATAGGCATGCCTCTGCCCAGCCAAGTCAATACATCTCTGTACAATGAATTCATGACATCAGCCACTTCCTCTCTTGTCACTGCCCTCCTACATATGCTGTCCACCTTTGGGCTCATGTGACAAGACAGAGCAGGAGAAAAGTCCTCAGTCCATTTCCTCCCAGGCCAGCTTCAGGCAAACAGCCTCACCAATAAGTGGAAGCACAGATGTTAAAATCTCTTTGAGAAAGAGAGTGAGGAGGGGCAACGTGGGAGGTAATTCTATTTTCTGAGTGGCTCTGGGTGAAAATGAGTGGTGTTTGCCTTGTGTTGCTCCAACATGGTTTCGGTCATCAGATGGAATGACCCGTCTTTGTCCTGTGGCAAGCTGCTGGGCATCATAGTGGCACCTGACTATGTCGGCCAATCACGCCTCTGTCTCGAGGGCATTGCTTTCTCCATGAGATGGGTACAGCTCTCTATAGGTCTGTAACACTTCAATAAGAGTTTATTTTATTTTATTTTAGGTTTTTCGAAACAGGGTTTCTTTGTGTAACAGCACCTGTCTGTCCTGGACTCACTTTGTAGACCAGGCTCACCTTGAACTCACAGAGGTCCACCTGCCTCTGCCTCCCCAGTGCTGGGATTAAAGACGTGCGCCATCACGCCCGGCCAAAAATTTATCTTTTAAATACTACCTTTTTACCAGGAGCCTGGACGCACAGACCTATAATTCCAACTTTTCAGGAGGCTGAGACAGGAGGATCATAAGTTGAAAGCTAGCCCGAGAAACTTAGTGATACTTAGTCTCAAAACTTAAAAATTACAAACAGGGAATGGGGGTATAGTTTATTCAGTAGAGAACTTGCCTAGCAAGCACAAGGCCCTGGGTTAGATTCCTGCACATAAAACCAGGCCTAGTGATATATGCCTGTAAATCCCAGCTCCAAGAAGGTGGAAGCAGGGAGATGAGAAGTTCAAGATGATCTTTGGTTATACAGAGAGTTCAAGAGTAGCCTAGGCTGCATGAAACCCTTTTTCAAATAACTTAACTAGATTATATGATAGATTAGATAGATAGAAAGAAACATGAGAGAGATAGACACATAGATACATGATAGATGGATAGATAGAAAGATAGATAAATAGATGACAGACAGATAGATAAAAGAAGGCTGAAGATATAGCTCAGTAATAGTAACTAGGTACTTGCCTATCATAGGGAAGGCCATAGGCTTAATCCCCAGCACATACACACACACAAACACACACTCTATACATATGTTTATATACATATATGTATGTATACACACACTCTATACATGTTTATATGTACATATGTGTGCACACACACACATATATGTTACCTTTTCTATCTGAGCCTCAGCTTCCTCACCTGTTAAACAAAGTTAGTAATAAATACCTTAAGTGCATGTGGTAGTAGACACCAGTACCTGTGGAGGCTGCATGTGATAAACATGTTTACATGATGAAATCCTTTGATATGATGGATTGTCACAGAAACCTGCCATCTCACCTACTGCAACCATCATCTCCAACATGTCTGTGTCTTGTGCACATTTTTAGTCTTATTATTTGCTAGAATTTCAGAAAGACTAGGTCAAATGATAAAGAAAAAGACTTGGATATCTTGGTAAATGTCATTGCATTAAAGAAAAGAGCCTTTCATGGTGGCACACACCAGCACTTGGGAGGCAAAGGCAGACGGATCTATGTGAGTTTGAGTCCAGCCTGCTCTACATAGTGGGTTCCAGGCCAGCAAAAGCTACAGTGAGACCCTGTCTAAAAATAAACTAGTAAATACACATTAAAAATAAAATCTCCTCCAGCAATGGGCAAAGAGACACATTTGTGGTAGTGTTCTCAAATCAGTCAAGGGCAGAGTAAATGGCATCCTAGCTTGATGCCTACATGGCTTGGTGGCCAAAGCTGTTCTATGCCCAGGATTCATAAAACTCAAATCAAGTCAAATCCAGACACTGCAGCGCAGGAGGAGGAAGACAGACAGAGAGACCTGCCTTCAGCTGTGCCACATGGTGAGGGTGGGGAAAGACGTCCACAGACCTGCCCTCTGCCCCATGGTACAGGCAAGCCATAGACATGCAGGGCCCCATCTACCACCATGCAGCACAGTGAGGGAGGGCAAAGACAGACAGAAACTTGCTGCAGTCAGGAGGCCCTGGGGTCATGAGAGCAGGAGAGCTGGTCCTGTCCCTCAATGACTACAACACTAGAGAAAAAAGTACCTGGCCTGGACAACACAGTAGGTGAGCCAGCCCCAAGGGTGATAGCAAGGGAGAGTTGGGCCCACCACTCTTCTACCATGGCATGGGTACAGGGATGATGCCTCCCCCCCACACACACCTTGCCACCTGCAACGGTCAGGAGATCTGTCCCCAAGAGCATGAGAGCAGAAGAGCTATCCCCCCTTACTGGCACTTGCGAAAGTGGGTCCTGCCCCTTGCCTGTACAACACAGTGGAACCGGCCTTGATGCCAAATGCACAGGTGAGCCAGCCCCGAGAGTGTGAGAGTGGCAAGAGCTGGCCCACCCTCTCACCAACTGCAGCACTTGGGGGAGTAGGCTCCATACCTTGCCTGGGCAGCACAGTAGAGCTGGCTCTGGAGGCATGGGTGCAGGTGAGCTGGCCTGAGGGCATGAGAGCAGGAGAGCTGACCCTGCCTCCTACCAATGGTGGCACGAGTGACCGAGGCCAAGCAGCACTGGAGGACTCGCCATGGAGAGGCGATTAAGGGAGAGCTCAGCTACCACCCAGGCCCAGATCCAAGGCCCACCTACTGGGCCTGTCCTACTGATCCAAAGCTGCAGACTCTCCATGACACAGGACAGCAACAGAATAACAGGGAGGAAGTCCAGGGAGGATCCAATATTGATGATGTCACAGAAGCCAGAGATCTTGAACCAGACCAATGACTCATTGCATTGAACCTTTGCAAGTGAAGGTGTGTGGACAGAATGGGTATGGTGTGGGACACACTGTCACATACTACAGCTTCTAAGATGAGATGTTTTTCTGTGGTGTGTGTGTGTGTGTGTGTGTGTGTGTGTGTGTGTGTGTGTGTGTGTG
>CAJQZJ010032225.1:4312095-4325393 GCA_907164525.1 Lophiomys imhausi
GTGTGTGTGTGTGTGTGTGTGTGTGTGTGTGTGTGTGTGTGTGTGTGCGCGCGCGTGTGTGTGTGTGTGTGTGTGTGTGTGTGTGTGCGTGTTTTATTTTGTGGGAAGGTTGCAAGAGTGAAGGGCAGATATGAGGGGACAGGGAGATGAGCAGGACTGGGTGCATGATGGGAAACTCACAAAGAATCAATAAAAAGTTTTTTTTAAATATCTAATATTGGACGCTGCTCATACTACAAGCATGATGGTTGTGCCTGGAGTACCAGCAGGAAAACCAGGGCTGAGGCAGGGTGGTTGTACAGCAACCTGGAGCTCACACAGGCCCTGCCCCAAGACATGCTGCCCAGACATGATTACCCTGACTCTAAGCAACAACAAGATATCCAGGGTGAAGAATGGGTCACGTTCTGGGTTCAGTCTCCTCAGAAGACTTCTATGATCCGTGCTGCCGCCGGAAAATATGTTGGTGTCCATGATCCGTCCTACCACCAGCTGCTATGAGCGGGGGAGCTTCTTTTGCAGCGCTATGGATGACTGCAGACCCATAACTGAGAATTAAAGTCTTCTTCTGTGCCACCCCACCCCTCCCCCACCAAAAAAAGAAACGGTCCAGACATGAAGCTATTGAAGAGAGCCTGAAATGTAACTCTTCACCATTAATGGCTTCTAGAGGGGGTAGGGGGAGGATTCAGTCTTTTTTAGGGGGTGGCCACTGGGAGTTTGGTCATGCTCCAATGAGTATATATATATATATATATAGACTTGGTGGCTTTTTTTCTTTTCTTTTTTTTTTCTTTTCTACTTTTCTTTTTTACTAGGGGTGGGAGAATGTAAGGGTGGGAAGGTTAACCTGGGAGGAATGGGAAGTGAGTGTGACTGTGGTTCATTGAATGAAATTCCCAAATATTTGATAAAAAAATATTATGTTGGGGAAACAGAGAGAAAAAGAAAGAAAGAGAGAGAGAGAGAGAGAGGGGGGAAGAGCTGAGCCCTTGATCCAGATGTTGCTAATGTCATCTGAGACACAGTGAGGACATTCTACTGGGAGAAACATCTGGAATTGTGGGAGCAAAGGCAGGCCTAGAAAGCCCGTGAGCACACGAATCATAGCAGGTGAATGAGCAGAAGCCGGGAATGAATGCTGTGCCCATGTCTCCAAAACAAGGGTTTACCCTGAAAGCGGCAAGGAAGGCTCTGGAGTTTAAAATGAACCGCTGGGGCTGGAGTTGACCCTCAGAAAGAACATGGTGAGGAGGGCAGGACTAGAGGAAGTGCACAGTCCAGACAGAGTTAGTCAGTCTCTTTAATTGTGACAAAAAAGTACTGTTATGGGAACTGAAGAGATGGCTCAGCAAGTAAAGGTACTTGTTGAGCAAGCCTGGGGAACTGAGTTCCATTCTTGGAGAGAATTGCCTCCTCAAAGTAGTCCTCTGACTTCTATATGCACACCATGACACACACATGCCCCCACATACACACCATGCACACACACACACACACACACATACTAATCAGTATATAAATAATTTTAATGCCCATGTAGAAATGTGAAGAGCCTAAGGTGAGAATGAGTGACAATAGACAAGCAAAAGAGGAGGGCTGGAGGAGAGATCACAGGACCTACTGGATCACTTGCTCTATGAGAGCAAGGTGAGGAGTTAGAGTTTCTTCTAAGAGCAAAGGCAGCCCACTGAAGATTGCTAAGAGGTGAGATCCAAATGCACTCATAGGACTTTGACTTCTAGCCATGCATAAGCACACTGCAGGTCATGTTGAAGCAAACTCGCATGGCCATCCAACCAGCCTCCAAAGTTCATCTCACTAAGTGCAGCTCTTTACCAGTGAACAAGTCCTCCCATGTGATGTGGAGGTAGAGGACAGAGGAGTGACTGCCAGTTTCAGGGGTTAGAAACAAGTAGTGAACAGGAAACCAGTTTTGGAGACTGGGAGTACCTCAGTTATCTATTGCATATGGTAAATCCACTCCAAATGCTGTGGCTTGAGACAACCAAGGTTTATCAATGCTCATGATTTCACACTAGCTAGAGGGGCTCCACTGTCTCTGCCTGAACTCATCCAGTAAGCCCAATGCCCAGAACCCATGGCAGGAGGACAGAACTGGCTCCTGGAAGACGTCCGTCCTCTGGCCTCCCGTGCATTCTGGGGCATGTGAATGCCTGCCTGCACTCATACAAACTTATTGCATACATGTATGCACGCACAGACATGATAATGACAATAAAGAGATTCACTCAGCAGGAGAGATTTCCCCAACCCAAAGCAGACCATGATGACACTTATAGGAAAAGTGGACAAGAGGGCTGGAATGACGTTAGAGTTGCCAAGGAGCTGGAAAGAAAACTAGGAAAAAAAAGCCAGGCCCTGGAAGCTGCAAGAGAGTATGGCCAACTGAAGCACATGCTGCTGATAATCAATTTGTTGGGATGAAAAGAAGAAGATAAAATGTGCTGGTGTGTATATCAGTTGGTAGAATTCTTGGTCTACTGTTCAGAAGCCCTGAGTTGAGCCTGCAGCACCCTATAAACTGGTGCACCCTGTGATCTCAACACTGAGGAGGTAATAGCAGGAGAATCAGAAGCTCAAGACATCTTCAGCTACCTAGCAAGTTTGAGAGGTCAGCCTGGGATCCATAAGACTGAGTCAACAAAAGAAAGAGGGCAGGGCCAGGTAGTGGTAGTGGTTGCCTTTAATCCCAGCCCTTGGGAGGCAGAGGCAGAAGCATCTCTGAGTTGAGACCAGCCTGGTCTACAGAGTGAGTTCTAGGACAGCCAAGACTACACAGAGAAAACCTGTCTCAAAAAAAGAAAGAAAGAAAGAAAAAGAGATGGGGGTGGGGGGAGAAAGAAGAAAGGGAACATAGAAATGGTAACCATAGAAATCCCCTGATGGATACAGAAGATGATTTGGTCCAGGATAAAAGCAGACCTCAAACTGCTCTAAATGGGGAACCCAATGACCCCAAATTTAAGCATGGATGCTCAGGACTCATGGATGGCATGCACCCATGGAGGTCCTTGTGGTAGGGTTTCAGTAAGAGCCTTATTCCTTCCACCCTGCCTTCATCCGTGTGACCTGCTTGGGGCAGCTGACTGAAGTGATGGGTAGCCACATGTGTCACATCTGAGCCGGAACTTCAGAGCCATATATGTGGCCACAGCCATTCTCTTTTCCCCTCTGCCCTGGGAACAGCACACCCCGATGAGAGATGAGAGCTTCCTCAGAAAGAGAACACAGTGTTCCAGCAACTGAGTTGTCAGAGCTGTTTCTCAACACAACAAAGCAAAGGCTGACTGGCGGATGCTCAGTAAATGTTGGTGGAATTTCAGTTACTAGAGAGAAAGCAGAGGGGACAGAATTAGGAGGGTAAATTATGACTGAGAGAATGGCCAAGAGGGAGACCCCAAGGAAGGGACCATTTGCACCAGACCCTGAAGTGCAGCTAAGATGTAGAGAGAAGCTAACCAGGGAGGGAGGCAGTATGTTAATGGCATTATAATCAAGACCATCCACTTTAGGGTCCTCTGCATGTATGAATTCTGCATAAGAACTTTCTAGTCCCTAAGACTATATTCATTTAGTAGTACATTTTGCTTCTATTTTGAAATACACTTCAAAGTTGTATCATGGCAAAAGGGACTGCATGGTAAATGGCTTGGTCCATCCCATGCAGAAGACATCCAGATAAAACTGAGATTTCACAGCAGAGAGTATGGGAAGATCTGGAAAGAACTCCAGATCTAGGAACAAACATATTTCACTTTAAATGGCAGACACTTGATCTAAAAATCTCAGTCATTTAAACACAGCTCCCTGCCGAAGGTGAGCTATGAGGACACCCCAGGAGGGTCCAATTGCCAGGCATGCTATGCCCATCCCATCAGGGATTCCCTTCTCCTCTCTCAGGACAGCCACTTCTGAGCTAAAGTAGGAAAGGCACATGGTGAAGGTTGGAATCCAGAGGCTGTCTCAAACAGAGGCTGTTCCAAGGCCTGCAGTGAGTAGTGGGGGTGGGGGTGGGGGATGATTGTGTGCACACACATGTACATGTTCAATATAGCAGAGGAAGTCAAGGCAAATAGTTTAATCACAACCATCCCTTGAGGCAATTTTGGATCATTTTCTCATTAGGAAATGCAACGGTGTGGCATGACTAACGTCCAATCAGCCGGTAGCTCCAGCACCCTCGCTCACCCCATTACACGCTGATGAGCTGGGAGGGGCTTCCGCCTTCCGTTCCAGGGATGCTTGGTAACCAGAGTCTGGTGATGGAGGAAAGGGGTTTATTCTCAAATATGAACATGAGGCAAATCACTGGAAGCTGGGGACAGGGCCACCTCCTGAGGGAGAAGAGCCAAGGTTCCCACACCCACCCTTGACTGAGATATGGCCAAAAGTGGCCACCTCTTCCTCTGCTCCTCCCACTGTCCCACCCTGTTTATTCCTGCTCCCCCCATCTTCCTTCCTTCTTCTCTGTCTTACTGACAGAGGTGTCCCATGGAGTACCCCCTGTCATTTTCCACTTCTCAGAATTCTTCATTGTGTTTTCCCCTCATCACATGAGCTGCCATCTTTATTTCCTCCTCTCTCCTGACACATGCTCCTGACATGCGTGCATACATCCTTGACACATGCTCCTGACATGCGTGCATACATCCATATATGTTCGTGCAACCCACCTGTGTAACCAGGAACCAGGTCCTTTCTTGGAAGACCTCAAACTCTGCTTTTTATTTTCCAGCCTCAAAGCCAAAGTCAAGGCCGCATATGTTGAACGGGCTCTCGGAGATGTTCTAGCAGGCATGTCCTACCTTCCGACATCACTACAAGAAGTTGTCATCTACAAAATTCATGTGTGAAAACCACGCAATTAAGTTATCAAAAAAATAAGGCAGGAGAGATAACTCAATGGTTAAGAACACATACTGCTCTTCCAGAGGACCTAAGTTCAGTTCCCAGCACCCACATCAAGTAGCCCGGGGCCACCTGTAACTCCATCTCTAGGAGATCTGATGGCTATGACATTCTCAGGCACCTGCAGTCACATATGTATGTCTGCACACCGGCACACATACAGGAAGAAATTAAAAATAATACAAATAAATCTTTATTTTAAGTCTCATGATGTTTTAGGAACAATCACAATTTCATGTCAGGCTGCACTCACAGCTACCCTGAGGCCCATGTGCCTACCACTGCAGGGTGGCCACAACAGTAAGGATATAAAGTTGTGCCTTTTCTCAGCTGCCTCCAAGTGCTTGGCCCTTCAGAGGAAGCTAAGGCTGAATTGGGGTACGGCCCTTGCTTCATCTGGACACTGGCACCATGCTGGCACTTGGCAACATGGCCTCCGTCTCTGAGCTCGCCAGCATCTACTCTGTCCTCAAACTGGACAATGACTAAGTGATGTCTCAGAGGATAAGACCAATGCCCTCATTAAAGTGGCTTGTGTCAATGTTGAACCTCTCTGGCCTGGCCTCTTTGCAAAGGCCCTGGCCAATATCAACACTGGGAGCCTCATCTGCAATGTAGGGGCTGATGGACCCTCTCCAGGAGCTGGGCCCAGCAGACAGTCCTGCCCTTTCCACCGATGCTGCCCCAGCTGACGAGAAGAAAGTAGAAGCAAAGAAGGAAGAATTTGAGGAGCCTGATGATGACATGGGTTTTGGTCTCTTTTTCTAAACCTCTTTTGTTAACATGATCAGTACAATATCTGCAAGCTCTGGGGTTGACTGAGAGACCCTGCCTCAAAAAATAAGGTGGGAGAACAATTGAGCCCTCCAGATGTATGTACACACACACATGCACCTTCATATACATGCAAAAGCATGCCTACTGTACATGCACACCACACACAAAAAAGATAGAAAGAAAAAATCAGGTAAGAAAATGTCTCTCTGAGCTCACAGAGGGCTGTTATCTGCAGAGCTGTTTTTGACAAGGCAAAGATTGTACACAGACTCACCATGAATTTGGAGAAGGTCATGGAAACCAGGAATTATACAACAAACTGAGAGCAGCAAGAATGGAATTCATAGTACCAGCCATGTAAAAATGAAAACTCTCATGCATGTTTATGAATATGTGGAAAGGTCTAGAAGGCCCTAACTACTAATCATGGCAAAATGAGACATAAATGGATGAACTGGGAGCAGAGAAGAGACCATTCCTCCCTCAAATTATCTTAAATCTCATGAACCAGTTAGCAGTCTGTGTAGTTTAGGTGAGTTCAGCCAGGAGAAAAAATGCATCTGAAAGGGGGTGCCTTGCTCTTTATGTCTTCTGTGAGGCCAGAGAGGCATGAGGAGGGGAGCTGTCGGGAATAAGAGTAGGGTCTAGGCATGTCCAAACCCCAGAAATCTCATTCTGAGGTTGCCAGGAGTAGGACCACTCCCCCACTGCCCAAGGCCTGCCTTTCTCTGCACCCCTCACCTTTACTCCCCATGGAGGAGGTCACATAGCCTGGTAGCCAGATTAAACTTTCTCTCTCCTTATGAGGTCATGTCCAACAACACCTGGAATTTCTCCTCATACAAATGAGGCATCCCCAGCATCCTGGCCCCGGCCAATGATGTACACTCACCTCTCGAAAGTCCCTCCACACCCCACAAAGGTTTAAGTAGCCTTTGTTCCCCCATTAAATGAGCTGTCTCATTGAGGCTGCCTCCTGAGAAGTCCATCCTCACTAGTGCTCACTGCCGCCAGGGGTCTCTTTTACTTCCCCTCTCAGGATCCACCAGTTGTGGTTGCTGGCCAATTGGGCCATCACAGGCAGGGAGCTGAGCCTGAACGGCATCTTCCACACTCCTCAACCAGGGTATCTCAGGGACGCTCTCCAACTCAGATCCCAGAAGAAAGGGAGCAAGCTGCTTATGTGAAATAGCTGCCAGAGAGGGGACATTTCTGAACGTCATCATTCCCTTGGGCACGTCCACCTCTGCTAAAATGTCACAGACTCTACGAAAAGCTGAAATAGCATCTAGATACCTACATCTGTATGGGCAGCTCCTGGGGAATAAGCCCTGGAGTTGATCTCTGACTTTATGTGTGCACATGCGCATGCATACTAACATGTACACATAAACAAGCAAGCACAGGATCATGCACACACACACATATATGCATATACATAAACATACACACATATACATATACATACACATACACACATATATACATGTACATACACATACACACACATATATACATATACATATACACACACACACACACACACACACACACTGGCCGGCCAGCCTAAAGATTTTTTAAATAAAAATGATGACTCATGAGTCCCACCTCAGATGGATTCGACAAGACCCATGACCCCCTAGAAGTCCATTTAATCAAAGTGACTCTTCTGGCCCCATGGGTCCCCAGGATACCAGTGCTCTGTCCCAACCTCCAAGAATCAACGGTAAGAAGAGGACTTCCACATTACACGACTTCGGGCTCACCTGACTCTGGAGGACTCACTAGGTGGCTCTGAGGGAAGACTGGAGTACAGGGGAGTCCTTGGTGCTGAGAGCCACCCACTAGGAAAATGTTCCCTGCCATGTGTCTTCCTCTTGCTTGGAAAGAAATAGATCCCCTGTGGCTCCATGGAAATCACATCTCAAGTGTCATAGGAAGCAAAGTAGCCTTGAGCAGAGCCACCTTCATAGTACTCCCCAGAACTCCCCACTGGGAAGTCCCGTGTGGGGGAGGGGCGCTGAGCAATCTCAGCAGCTTGAAGCACTTGCTTCTTGGACTGGAGTTCCCTACCTCCCAGCATGCTGCACTCTGGGTAAGCATAGCAGCCTGTCTGCATCCAAGCGCTTGGGAGGCAGAGAGAGGCATCCCCAAAGCAAGCTGGCCATCTAGACTAGCTAAATCAGCAATCTCGGCATTCAGCTGGGGAAGCCTGGCCACTCTACTCTTAAATTCCAACAAGTGTGCCCCCCCGCTGAAGTTCTGTTTAGCTGAAATTCCCTCTTCATCAATCTTTGCACCCGAAGTGTTACCCCTCAGTGGGCAGGACTTGGCTCCATATAAAACCAAGAGAGAAACAACCAGATTAATTCACACTAACGCGACTGGCTGAGGGATTGAGGCCTGTGAGCACAGGAAATGAATGGGCCAGCCAAGAAGTCCATCCTGGCTCCTGGGCCCCACTAGATTCAGGGACTACTGTGTCCCTCTGAGGGGCATGGAAGACAGCAAGGTGGCTCTGGATGGCAGAACCTTCCCAAGGAGATACTCACAGGGCAATTACATCAACACAGGACCCCTTTGTCTTGAGCCCAGGCCGGGTTCCCACAAGCGACTGAAATAAATTAGAGCCTTTTCAACGAGGGCGGTTGAAAGCGGTCCTCTTGGAAAAATCTCAGCAGCTGTGCTTTATGGGATTATAACTAGTAGCAAAACACCCCAAACCACACAATCGCCTGCAAAGGGGGAAATCAAATCAAACTCAACATTGTTGTAGACCTGGAAAATGTCTCCCCAGGAAGCCAGGCCTGGGAGCCTGCTCAATGTTCCGCTGCTTAGTGGATAAGGGAAACAGGCGAGGCTCTCAGGGGGTCACATGTCGTTTGTCTGTGCACCAGTGTAGCCAGAGCCTCCAAGAGACACCACACACAGGCAGACTGGAGATAGGGGACCCGTCCAAGGCAAGACACTACCACCGGGATGTGCTGGAGCCTTAGAAGTCCCTGTGTGCTGAGTGGTGCAGCCCAGATAGCAATGTACAGGGACATTCACTCTCAGCTGACAAGGCTCAAAAAGTGTAGGGGGGAACAGCCTGCTTATGGGGGTGAGCGTGTCCCATGGTGCACTACAGAAGATATGAGCTCCACTCCTTAGGAAGCTGCTGGAAGCATCCATCCTAGGATAGATCTCTAATTTAGCAGAAAGTTGACATGCAATAACGGAACTGGGCAGCAAGAGCCCTGGGTGGCTTCAACTCCATCACTCCCAGCTCTGTGACCTCCAAAGAAATAAGTGAGCCTCAGTTATGCTAGCCATAAAACCGGTATATCTCTGTCCTCTCTTTTTCTAGGACTGGGGCGGGGATAGTTAGAATGCTTCAGATGAGAAGCAAAGGAGACAGAAATCAGAGCAGGACTGTGTGGCAGGAATAAGATGGCTCAGGAAAAGGCAAAGAGAATTTTCCAGATTGATGGAAATG
Organism: Lophiomys imhausi; assembly: GCA_907164525.1. NCBI lineage: Eukaryota > Metazoa > Chordata > Mammalia > Rodentia > Muridae > Lophiomys > Lophiomys imhausi. Next base: position 4,321,283 of record CAJQZJ010032225.1, read on the forward strand.
TGCTTTTTCTTGACTAGAGGGGGCCAAGCTCTTGCATACATGTATTTGTCAACATTCATTCAACTGTGCGTTTAAGTTCAGTCTGCTGTATACAAACTCCATTTCTGTTTTTAAAGCTAGGAAGGGAAGTTTAAATGCTAAGAGAACGAGAGGCACAGGCCATAAAAGGGGTTTTATGGCAGCAATGACCAGGACACACCCGAGTTCATAATGTCTCACATCACCTCAGACGGGAGATTATTTTGAAGTTCGAGTTTTAGAAAACACATATATTTGTGTCTAACTTCAAACTGGTTTGGTAGGTATTTAAGAGAAAACATTTGTGGGATTCAGAGTCCAGTCAAAAAGTAATAACATTTGGGTTCAGTTTGGGGGTTTGAATTGAAGCAGTGTTTTCCAATTTGGGGTCATGGTTCCATTCAGTTCAAGCTCTTCTTGGGACAGACCAATGCAGAGTGACCTCCCCCCTCCCTGGGGGCAGTGTCTGCACACTTCCCTCCCTGAAGATAGCCCAGTGCAGGGTGACACCTTATGGGGGGCCAGTATCTGCACACTGCCCTCCCTGCCTGATCGGCCCTTCCCAGCTTGGATGGGAGCTTAGCCTAGGTCCTGGTCAGGGCCCATCTGAACAGCAGAACTATAAATGCCCTGTGCAAGGCCACCCACAACCATTGAGGTGCTTGTCCCTTCCAAGCCTTTTTGCTCATAACCCTCTATCCCAAGAAGTGCTCTCAGCACTGTGTATGGAGCTATGAGTTTCTTTTCAGGTCTCACAACTCCAAACAGGAACTGGAACAACAGGCAGAAGACAGCTCAGAGCTGCTGATGGAAGTTTCCAGAAAGATCACTGGAATGGCTTGGGAATGGACACCCAGAAAAGCCCAGGAGGGGTTTCCTCCTCACCTGTCCTCCCCAGCTACTTTTGTCCCTGTTGGGACAAACCAGTGCAGGATGACCCAACTCCAGGCCACCTGGCTCATCCTGGCCTGGGCCTGAAGCACAAAGCCAGGCCTCTCCTTCGGCCCCTCTTCCCTGTCCCCTGTGGTCTGCGCTGCCGCCCTACCCGCCATCTGCCTGAAGGGTGGAATACAATTGTGCACAGGTGAATTCATTCCCTCACCTCTTCTCCTTGTCCTTGTTCTTCTGAGTAACTTCGCAGGTGGCGCTGACGTCTCTGTGCAGAGGGAACTAGCTGGGGAATTATCCCCCACCTTGGAGCTATATCTCCAGCTCACACTCCTTTCCGATCAATCCTCCTCCAATGGTTACGGGTCCTTTATAGAAAGAGGCAAGTGTCAGCAGGAATACCCTGTGCCATTGTGCAGTTTGCAAGCTACATAAATGTGTCGAACTAAGGGGGTCAGGGCAGGCAGGGCTCCTTTGCAGAACCGTGCCCATCTAGAGTGGGCATTTTTCTTTGATTCTCACTTACGTGCCTGGACCACACGGACACAAGAGAAGAGCTGGCACTGGAACCATCCGCCTCGATAGACGTTTTGTTCACCCTGATTCAAGTGACTTGCTGAGGAATCTGTCAGCTGTTCTTAACTCGAGGAGCTGGACTGACATATGTGGCAACATCACTGGACACAACACCCAGATTAGGCAGCTCACCAAGTGCCCAGGGCTGGTTTTACAGAGTCTAGGGCCTGGTAAGTCTCTTCATTTTGGACTCCATGATGGATGTCAGTCCAAGTGCACACAGTGCCCTCGATGGAAATGCCAGCTCTTCCTTCCCCACTCTGTTGGACAACTTGCTTAGCCACCCTCCACCGCCCCCCACCCCACCCCCAGCTTCTCCTTGTACAGCGTGGCTGGGAATGCTACCACCAGCTTAGCCTACAGGAGAGGGACTCAAAGTACCTGACGTCCAGACAGCCTGGTCTGGCTGACAAGGGACTAGGAGATCTCTCTGCTGCACATTCTGTGTGAGGAGGCAGCCCCGTGGAGCTCATTGAGTCTTTGGGGAGAAAAAAGGAGATTTGCTCATTCTCTCAGACAGATGTACAGAGTGAGCAGGTTTCTAACCTGCTGGAAAGAAATTTTCCCAAGATATTTGGAGTGGCCTGCCTTCTGGGCACCATGGTCCCTGCGGCCTGGGCCCCGTGTGCTGGTCAACAGCGACCCCTGCTGGCTGTAAGTGTGACAACCCTGAGGAGGGCGGAGAGGGAAACCCCTGGGCAGCCCTGTGGCTGTGGATACTCAGGTACCTTCAGAGAGGCAAGCACACTGCTCTAGACTAGTAGTAGGAGCCTTCTCTTTCATTTTTTCTTTCAGGAAACGCACAGACCCCCCCCCCCCGCCAGAACAGATCCCATAAAACTTCATACAAAGAACCATGGTTTTCTCAGAACTGTCATTTTTCTCTGCTTCAATCAGATAGGGGTTTTTCTCCCCTCCATAAGTCAATATTTTTACAGCTCATGGACATGATGGGATGTGCCTGCAGGCCATCAGCTGCCTCCCTGGAAGCCAGCTGCCCATACTCCAGTCTCACAACAAGGCCCACTCTACAGTGAGGCTTCAGTACTGCCTGTGGCTGCCAACTCCCAAAGGCCAGGTGCTGCACAGGTGTGCAGGACAGACTGGAAGTGAAGTTAGGAGAGTGAAGGGTACACAGGGGCTCACAACCAGCCTTAGGCCCACAAGGGCAGGTCCACATCTCTGTCCTGCTTCGGCATCCCAGAAAGTTTGAAAATACCTTTGGAACAGAGAGACTGAACACAAGTTTAAATGGGTATCACTAGGCTCACCGGTGACAAATAATCTAGACACAACAAAACACCATGCTGACCCTTAAAAAAAATAGGAGATGAGGCCAGAGAGATGGCTCAGTGGCAAAGGGTTCTGGCTGCTAAGTCTTCTAGCCTGAGCTCAATCACTGAAACCCACAGGATGGAAGGAGAGAACAGACTCCTGCAAGTTGTTCTCTGATCTTGTCACATACACATGATTAATAGATAGATAATAGCTAGATCGCTAGACAGATGATAGATAATAGACAGATGTTTGATAGATAATAGAAGATAGCTAGGTGATAGAGAGATAGAGAGAGAGATAGAGAGATAGAGAGATGGATGGATAGATATTTTAAATAGATATACTAACATCATTTTTTTTCACAAGCTAATCTGTCCTTCCTAGTTCAGGACCTGAAAGATCATCAAGATGGCTTGAGGAGGGTTTAATAAATGGGTTTCTTCATAGGGTGGAAGTGAAGGAAGCCAGACAGGGAAGGAGAAGCACCCAGAGCCCCTGACCATCTCCAGCCCTCAAGGGAAAAGGGAAGAGGGCTATATAGGAGGGTCACTAACAGGAGCAGGGACCCCAGCAGAGGACCATGGCTAGCAGCTGGTCCAGCAGGAGGGGCCAGGAGGCAGCACGTCCCACCTACACAGAGCAGCAGCAAGAGGGCCAGTTTCAGGGCACGGAGGCAGGAGCAGGAACTGGGGCACCCCAAGCAGTGGGGGTTTGAGGGTTCACAGGGCAGACCCCAAAGAGCTCAACTGTGACAGTGTTCATGTTGGGGGTAGGAGGTCCTAGGATGCCAGAAGGAGATGACACAGGGTTCTTACTTACACATTTCTGTGTCTAACGCTCACCACCAGTCCTGTTCTGTTCAGGGAGGAGCTCTGTGGGAAGAGCCCCATGCGGTGATCAGCGGTCTGGATGCTTGTTCTCACCTCCTTCAACAAGCCCTGACCCAGAACCAGCGGTGTAACTGAATGACAGAGCATGTGCCCGGCATGTAGGAGGCTCAGGATCCATCCCCAGCATGAAAAACTAAGAGCACAGAGGAGGAGCTGGAGTACTTGCTCAGCAAGCATGAGGACCTGAGTTTAGTCTCCAGAACCCGCCAAAAAACACTGAGCACACTGACAGTGGACATATCAGCCAGCGCTGGGGGGTGGGGTGGGGAGGCAGATTTCTGGGGCTTGCTGCCCCCTCCCTAATCTAGCTGAATCGACACCCAGTTCAGTGAGAGGCCTTGCCTTAAAACAGTAAGGAAGAGAACAATGGAGGAAAATAACCTGATGTGACCTCTGGTTGTCACCACATGCCTGCACACACACACACACACACACACACACACACACACACACACACACAC
>CAJQZJ010032225.1:4329606-4367054 GCA_907164525.1 Lophiomys imhausi
TAGTTAGTTAGTTAGTTAGTTAGTTAGTTAGTTAGTTAGTTAGTTAGCCAGCTAGCTTGGTGGCTTGATGATTAGTTGGCTGGTTGGTAAATTGGCTAGTTAGTTGGTTGGTTGTTTGGCTGGCTTGTTGATTGGTTGGCTGGTTGGTTGGCTGGCTTGTTGATTGGCTGGCTGATTGGTTAGTTGGTTGGTTGGCTGGCTTGTTGATTGGTTGGCTGTTTGGTTGATTGGCTGTTGAGACAGAGCTCATTCTTTAACCTAAGTTGTCTTCGAATCACTGTTGCCTCTCTAAACCAAAATTATCCTCCTGCTTAAGTCTCCCAAGTGCTGGAATTCCCACATTCAACTTGTTTTAATTTTTATTTCCCCAATGACTGACAAAGCTGACATCTTTCCCCATGTGCCATAGCCACTGTGATTCAACACTCTGCAAACTTCCTTTTCATCTTTCCTCTAAGCCATTTGCCTTTCATTTTCCAGATGTTACCTTTTGCCATTCTGAAAATGAAATCAATCAAACAGCTCTTGTCCTTTGTGGTCAAGGGGTGGGGATTGGTGATCTCTTTTAAGAAGACCTTTCTGCTTGAGATCTTAAAAATAGCTTCCTATTTTTTTCTAATGGTTTCGGGACTTGTTTTTCATGTTGTCTTTTAAAACAACTGGAATTTGTTATGGTGTATGATGTGATGTAGGAAGGTAAAGAGACTTTACAGGCAAGATAACAATTGAAAATAATTATTTGATAAAAGTGTACTATTATGAAAGTGTGTCTGAGTGTGACAGAGCCTCACCGTGTAGCGAGGCTAGCCTGAAACTCTTGCTCCTCCTGCCTCTGCCTCCTGAGTGCTGGGATTCCAGGCATGCTCCATCATCCTTATAAGGCCCAGTCATTTCTTCCTCTTTATAGTTGTCATTGTGCTGTGATAGTTTGAGACATATTTTCAAACCTAGAAGACTCCCCAGAGTTTAGGATGTGAACTGCCCCTAGGCCTGCATGGCTTTGTAGGGTTATGAACTTACTGTCCAAATAGAGATGTGTGATAAGTATCAGGGTCCAACTATGTAATTCAGCCCTCTACAAACTGTCTTCATGGCGTCTTTGGTGTAGCTTACAGAAAGGAGGGAGGAACACATTCTCTCCCATGGGCCAGAGCTTATATTCACAGGCTACTTGTTGACTTGGGATTTTTTGTTTGTTGTTGTTGTTTTGGTTTGGTTTTTTTGAGATTACAGTCTCACAATATAGTTCATAATGGCCCCAAGCTCATAGTAATCCTCCTGCCTCAGTCTCCCAGCCAAGTGTGCACTATGCCTGGCTCACACAGCTTTCCTTAGATGGGCAGCAATGTGGCTTAGTAGCCCAGGGATATGAGGGGACAGGAGACAGTGGAGAAGGCCTGGCAAGAGGGCTAAGAGCACAGCAGCTGGAGCAAGCCCTGGGGTTGAGGGCCAAAGTGTCCCATCATCTGTGGGTGCAACTGAGTGGACACTGGTGGACATTTAGGCTCCTCTCTACCTTCATTAACAGTGCCTTGTTGACTTCCCTTACCGTTGGCACATCTGTAGACTGATACCTAGCTATGGAGTTACTCAAAAAATGTCCCCAAGTTTTTCAGATACACTCTGTTGGCAAGTTTGGTAGAGTCCACTGCCCTGCTTATGTCTGCCTTCACTGTACACAGATAACTCGGAGCCCTTTGCAACTCAGTAATGTGGTTATTTGGATCCTGGCTGTAGATCTAAAGAAACAGCAGAGAAATCAAGATCAGTGTGCTAACTCTTAATGATTTCAAATGCACTAGGGAACAAGGAAGGTCAATGAACTCCCCCATGAGCTTCTGGACAAGTGAGCTATCTTTCCCCTCTCCTCTCCTCACTCCCCCTCCACCCCACCCACACTCCCAACCCCTCACCCCCAATGTCATGAGCTTTGGGGATGTGCTCAGGTTTCATTTCCAGGACTGCCTTAAAATGCTATGAGGAAGTGTATTAGTCATTCTCAAGAGGAACAGAACTGATGGATGAGTACCTATATTAAAAGGGAATTTATTAAACTGGCTTAGAGGATATGGTCCAGCTAGTCTGAAAATGGCTGTCTTTCCATGGAAAGGGCAAATGCCAAGAATCCAGTAATTGTTCAGTCCATAAGGCTGGATCTCCTGGCAGTCCCACTCTGCTGCTGAAGTCCTAGATGGTCCCTGGAGAGCTGCTCGTACTCAGTCCCTCAGTCTCTGCTAGAATTCTGAAGAAGCTGGATTTAATACAAGCCACAGTAGCAAGGAAAGATGAAGTTGCCAGCAAGAGTAGGGGCAAACAGGCAGATAGCAAAAGCTTCCTTCTTCCACATCCTTTTAAGTGGCTGCCACCAGAAGGCAGCAGATTCCGGGTGGGTCTTGCTGCTTCAAATACTCTAATAATCTGATGAAGAAAGTCCCTCACAGCAGTGCCCAGCAGCTTGGGTTTTAGTTGACTCCTGATGTAGCTATGTCATCAACAAAGATCAGCATCACAAGAGGACACTGTACTCTACCAGAAACCTGTCATGTCCCCAGACAATGACAGCAAAACAGATACAATTCTGAGACCTTGTGGAATCAGAGGCAGAGCTGATATGCCCTCTTCCTCAATTGTAGATCTGATGGGCACTTCCCATGTCTCATCCCTGAGAAGCATGTCCCTGCTTCAGCATAGTAGCTATGGGGCATGAGGCCAACCAAGGCTGAAGTACACTGGGATACACATACTTTCAAAGACCAACGGAAAAAACATTGAGTTACACTGGCTAGCCAGTCTAGCCTATCAGGAAAATTACAAACCAGTGAGACACTCTGTTTCAAAAAAAAGAGAGAGACAGCACCTGAGGACCATCTGAAGTTCACCATGGGACTCCACACCAGACATGCACACATGTGTATACAACATGCAAAATGTATATTAAAAAATTAACTCTTCCCAACATGAAGATCTTAAGATCCGTGCTAGTCATCACCTTTATAGCTGAGTCAATCTTTGATCCCTGCCTCTCTTCAGCCTCTAGCCCTTTAGACTCTGGGTTCAGGAGCAGGGTTCCAGCCTTATATGACTCATGATGATCTTACAAATAATTTCCTTTAATGGTTTTCATGGTATGAGGTGAAATAATTTTACATTTAAAAGGGTTTTAAGGGAGCGAAGATGGCGGCGACCTACACTGACGCATTCTGAACGCGGGGAAAAAAGAGCCATAAAAAACACAGAGTTACTGGGCACTGTGCAAAAACCGGAGGGGCTAGACCCCCCCCCCCGGGAACGCTCACAGCTCCCAAGGGACTGTTAAAAGTCCCAGGACAAGGCTCTCCCCATCTCTCACAGACACGGAGGCCACTAAACCGGGGACTCGGGAACTCCCATTTGGAGAGGCGCCTGGTAAGATCGATCCCAACTTACAGCAGACAGAATCAGGGTCCACTTGGCCATAGATCGCTGTCCTATTGGGCTCCCCACACATCAGGTTGAACTTATACCCACTTAGAAAAGGTTGCGAGATAGTGGAAGCCTTAGCAAGGAACAAACAGGGGGCTCAGCGGGTGGTCCGCAGCAGCCGCTTGTAAAGCGGAGGGCTGGAGGTTCCAAGAGAGCGCAGGAAGCAGGGAACACAAAAGCAGGGGGAGCGGCCAAATCTCCCACACTCAGGATAGCGCAGCTGGGGAGAGAGCACTGCTGGCAGGGCCAAAGTCCCGCCAGTCCACGGCAGGTCATCTAGGGAGAGAGACAGGCGTGGGTGGGACCAGGGGTCCGTGCACCCACGGCGGAGCTGCTGGGACGAGAGGTGCACTCAGGCAGCCGGAGGATCTGGGGCTTAGGGTACCCACGGGACCGTGGCGGCGCAGACAAGAAGGGAATTAGACACAGGGTCCAGCCCTGTGGCGAGAAGACTAGAGAGAAACCAGAAATCGGGACCATAGCTGTATCCTGGAAAATCCAGACATATCAGGTGTGGAGCCAGACCCTGTCAGCCTCCGGGAAGACAAACAAAGCCCACAGAATTTGTGCCTGGGCAAACAGGCCCATATCATCAGAACCATTACAGGCTGATAACTCAGAATGCAACATAGAGAAATCTGAATTGGGAGCAGTGAAACAATCCTGGTTCATTACTCACAACCTGGGAATACGCTGCACCAGATCACAGTGCCTCTGGCCATTAAAATCACAGTGACCTTGAAATCCCCCTGTAAGCAACGACAGATAGCCAAGTAACTCGTCCCCTGCACCAAATCATCCACTGTGGTTCCAAACACAGAAAACAGACAGCTAAATGCATCCAATGGTGAAAGGTCAAAAAAAAATAGAAATCAAGGAATTATGACTGCAACAAAGCAGAACCACCCTAGCTCATCCAATTCGGATGACCACACACCAACAGAAACACATGAAAACATTGACAACTCTGCAGTATGGAAAGTGATAGAGTCCCTGCAAGAAGAACTTAAATCTATGAAGGAATTCAAGGAAACCACAATTCTACAAATCAAAACAAGGAACAACACCATTAAAGAGCTCCAAGCCAAGGTGACAGAGCTTGAACAGGAAAAGGAAAAGGCCATGAAAGATTTTCATACAAAAACAAGCAAGCTGGAGAAGGAAATGTACAAAACGAACAAAACCATACAAGACATGAAAATAGAAATAGAAACAATAAAGAAAACACAGTCAGAGTTAAAAGAGGAAGTGGAGAACCAAGGAAAGAGAACAGGAACTACGGATGTGAGTATCAACAATAGGATGCAAGAGATGGAAGACAGGATCTCAGGCATGGAAGATTCAGTGGAAGAAATCAGTACATCATCCAAAGAAAATGAGAAGGCTAAAAAATCTCTCACCCACAACATCCAAGAAATCAAGGACTCATTGAAAAGATGGAACCTAAGAATTATAGGTATAGAGGAAAGAGAAGACTCCCGACTCCAAGGTCCAGGAAATATCTTCAACAAAATCATAGAGGAAAACTTCCCAAACCTGAAAAAAGAGATGCCAATAAAAATCCAAGAGGCATACAGAACACCAAACAGATTAGACCAGAAAAGAAACTCCTCTCGCCACATAATAATTGAAACCCCAAATGTACAGAACAAAGAAAGAATATTAAAAGCTGTAAGAGAAAAAGGTCAAGTCACATACAATGGCAGACCCATCAGAATTACACCTGACTTCTCCCCAGAAACGATAAAAGCTAGAAGGGCCTGGTCAGATATACTACAAGTCCTAAGAGATCATAGATGCCCAGCCAGACTACTTTACCCAGCAAAACTCTCTATCAACATAGATGGAGAAAACAAGATATTCCATGTCAAAATTAAATTTAAACAATATCTACCCACAAACCCAGCCCTACAGAAAATCCTAGAAGGAAAATCCCAACCCAGAGAAGAAAACTCAACCCAAGAAAACAAAGGGAATAGAAAACCCATTAGCAACTAAATCAAAAGAGGAACAGAACCACCGCCTATACCAAACTAATGGGAAATAACAACCCCAGGACACTAATATCCATCAACATCAATGGACTCAACTCCCCAATAAAAAGACATAGGTTTACAGAGTGGATCCGCAAGCAAGACCCTTCCATATGCTGTATACAAGAGACACATCTAACTACAAAAGATAGACACTGCCTCAGAGTAAAGGGTTGGGAAAAGGTTTTCCAAGCAAATGGACCCAGGAAGCAAGCTGGAGTAGCCATCCTAATATCAAACAAAACAGACTTCCAACTGAAGTTAATGAAGAAAGACAAAGAAGGGCACTATATACTCATTAAAGGGAATATTCATCAAGAGGAAATTTCAATACTGAACATCTATGCCCCAAATACAAAGGCACCTACTTTCGTAAAAGAAACACTTCTAAAACTTAAAGCGCACGTCGATCACAACACATTAGTAGTGGGAGACTTCAACACCCCACTCACAACAAAGGACAGATCATCAAGACAGAAGACAAACAGAGAAATATTGAGTCTAACAGAGATCATGAAACAAATGGACCTAACAGATATCTACAGAACGTTTCACCCAAACACAAAGGAATACACCTTTTTCTCAGCACCCCACGGAACCTTCTCCAAAATCGACCACATAATTGGTCACAAAGATAGTCTCAGTAGATACAAGAAAATTGAAATAACACCTTGTATCTTATCAGACCACCACGGAATAAAGCTGGTCTTCAACAGTAAAAGAATCAACAGAAAGCCTACACACACATGGAAATTGAACAGCTCCTTACTGGATGACCACTGGGTCAGGGAAGAAATAAGGAAGGAAATCAAAGACTTCTTAAAATCCAACGACAATGAAGACACAACATACCCAAACCTATGGGATACATTGAAAGCTGTGCTACGAGGAAAGTTCATAGCACTAAGTGCTTTCAAAAAGAAAATTGTGACAGCTCATATTAGTGAACTAACAGCTAAGCTGGGTGAATTGGAAAAAAAAGAAGCAAACACTCCCAAGAAGAGCAGAAGACAGGAAATCATCAAACTTAGAGCTGAAATCAACAACTTAGAATCAAAAAGAACTATACAAAGAATCAACGAAACCAAGAGTTGGTTCTTTGAGAAAATCAACAAAATAGACAGACCCCTAGCCAAATTAACTAAAAGGCAAAGGGAAAGAACACAAATCAACAAAATCAGAAATGAAAAGGGAGAAATAACAACAGACATTGAGGAGATCCAGAAAATATTCGGACATTACTTTAAAAATCTATATTCCACTAAATTTGAAAACCTAAGCGAAATGGACAATTTCCTCGATAAATTCCACCTACCAAAACTAAATCAAAATCAGAATAACAGCTTAAACAGCCCAATAACACCTAAGGAAATAGAAACAGTCATTAATAATCTCCCAACCAAAAAAAGCCCAGGGCCAGATGGCTTTAGCACGGAATTCTACCGGACCTTCAAAGAGGAACTAACACCATTACTTTTCAAACTCTTCCACCACATAGAAACAGAAAGATCACTGCCAAACTCATTCTATGAGGCCACTGTCATTCTGATTCCTAAACCACACAAAGACCCAACAAAGAAAGAGAACTTCAGACCAATCTCCCTCATGAACATAGATGCAAAAATACTTAATAAAATACTAGCAAACCGAATTCAAGAACACATCAAAAGTATCATACACCATGATCAAGTAGGCTTCATCCCTGGAATGCAGGGATGGTTCAATATACGAAAGTCTATCAATGTAATTCACCACATAAACAAGATGAAAGAAAAAAACCACATGATAATCTCGCTAGATGCAGAAAAAGCATTTGACAAAATCCAACACCCCTTCATGCTAAAAGTTCTGGAGAGAACGGGCATACAAGGACCATACCTAGAAATAATAAAGGCAATATACAGCAAGCCAGTAGCCAACATCAAATTAAATGGAGAGAAGCTTGAAGCATTTCCTCTAAACTCAGGGACAAGACAAGGATGTCCACTTTCACCATATCTCTTCAATATAGTACTTGAAGTCCTTGCTAGAGCAATAAGACAACTAAAGGAGATCAAAGGGATAAAAATTGGAAATGAAGAAGTCAAATTATCCCTATTCGCAGATGATATGTTAGTATACATAAGCGACCCCAAAAACTCCACCAAAGAACTCTTACAGCTGATAAACAACTTCAGCAAGGTGGCTGGATACAAAATTAACTCAAAAAAATCAGAAGCCCTTCTTTATACAACAAACAAATATACCGAAAAAGAAATAAGGGAAACAACTCCCTTCACAATAGCCACAAACAACATAAAATACCTGGGAGTAACTCTAACCAAGCATGTAAAGGACCTATATAACAAGAACTTCAAGCCCCTGAAGAAAGAAATGGAAGAGGCCTTTAGAAGATGGAAAGATCTCCCATGCTCATGGATAGGTAAGATCAACATAATAAAAATGGCTATCCTACCAAAAGCAATATATAGATTTAATGCAATTCCTATCAAAATACCAACACAATTCTTTATAGACCTGGAAAAAGCTAGTCTCAACTTCATATGGAACAACAAAAAGCCCAGAATAGCTAAATCAATCCTGTCCAATGAAAAAACATCTGGAGGTATCACCATCCCAGACTTCAAGCTGTACTACAGAGCAACAGTAATAAAAACAGCATGGTACTGGTATAGCAACAGACCAGTGGATCAATGGAATCGAATTGAAGACCCAAACATGGACCCACACACCTATGGCCAACTAATCTTTGAAAAAGAAGCAAAAAACGCACAATGTAAACAGGACAGCATCTTCAACAAATGGTGCTGGTCCAACTGGATGTCCACTTGCAAAAGAATGAAATTAGACCCATACCTATCACCTTGTACAAAACTTAATTCCAAGTGGATCAAAGACCTTAACATAAGGCCGGCCACACTAAAGATACTAGAAGAAAAAGTAGGAGAAACCCTCAAACTCATTGGCACAGGTGACAACTTCCTGAACAGAACACCAACAGCTCAGGACCTGAGATCAACAATCAATAAATGGGACCTCATGAAACTGAAAAGTTTCTGTAAAGCAAAGGATACTGTCATTAGAACAAAATGGCAACCAACAGACTGGGAGAAAATCTTCACCAACCCCACATCTGATAGAGGGCTATTATCTAAAATCTACAAAGAACTCAAGAAACTAAACGCCAAGAAACCAAATAATCCAATCAAAAAATGGGAGATGGAGCTAAATAGAGAATTCACAAAGGAGGAATCCCTAAGGGCTGAGAGACACCTAAAGAAATGTTCAACATCCTTAATCATCAGAGAAATGCAACTCAAGACGACCCTGATATTCCACCTAACACCTGTTAGAATGGCTAAAATAAAGTGCTCAAATGATAGCGCATGCTGGCGAGGGTGTGGAGAAAGGGGTACCCTACTCCATTGCTGGTGGGAGTGCAGGCTTGTGCAACCACTATGGAGGTCTGTCTGGCGATATCTTAGAAATCTAGGAATAACCTTGCCTCAAGACCCAGCCATACCACTTCTGGGTATACACCCAAAGGACCTCTCACGGAGACATAGGGAAGTCTCCTCATCTATGTTCATAGCAGCCTTATTTGTAATAGCTAGAAATTGGAAACAACCCAGATGTCCCTCAACTGAAGAATGGATTAAAAAATTGTGGTACATCTATACAATGGAATATTACTCAGCTATCAGAAACAATGAAATCATGCAATTTGCAACCAAATGGATGGATCTAGAGGAGCTCATCCTGAGTGAGCTAACCCAGTCTCAGAAGGATGCACATGGCATCTATTCACTTATAGTAGGATTTTAACTATATCGTACAGGATATCTGTACTACAACCAACACATCAAAAGGAACAAGGACATAATTTTTTTTTTATCTTTTTATTTTTCCTTCTTTTTTTCTTTTTTTCTCTTTCCTTTTCCCTTCTCTTTTTCCTCTCTTTTTTTGTTGATATTCTTTGTTTTTGTGGGTTTGTGTGTTTGTTGGTCTTTTTTTTTAGTATTCCCCCAGTAGCAATGAGACACCATTCACTGGCAGTACTGCCTCGTAGGTCCCCGGTGAATGAAGAGGCTCTTGGCCCTCATATGACACCTGATCTGTGGTGAGAGACTGTTAGGCAGGGACACCCCACCCCAGAGGAACAAGACGGAAGGGTCAGGGGGTAGAGCATGGGAGGGTGGGGCTAGGAAGTGGGGAAAGAGGACAATATGATAAGGATGTAACCTGAAGCAACAAACAAATAAATTTATCAACTAAAAAAAGAAAAGAAAAAAAAGGGCAGGGGGCAGGGCTGAAACACTGTGAATGGAACAGAGGATACAGCCATTCGGCCTGGATTTGCAGACCTCCAGGTGTAGAGAAGACGTGGAGCTAAGAAAAAAAAAAAAAAAAGAGGGCAATTGTCCTAGGGTTGGGATTGGGGCAGGGCTCTGTTCTTATCGTTCCAGGAGAATCGAAGTGTCCATTAGGGGAGCCTGGGGACGGCGGACAGCGGAATCCTCAGCAGAGAGCAGAATTAGGCACCAAGGAGGATGAGTGACCCAGTTGATTCTGCCTGGCAGACTTCCTCAATAGCTGTCTCCATCGGGGGCCTGCAACCACCACTGCAATCCAGTGTCGCTGGGACCGTTCAGCTCTACACAATGCCCCGGCCGGAACCTCAGTGAAGCCTGCAAGATCAGCTTCTGCCTACAAACCCCTTAGGTCATCTAAACAGCTGAGAACAGAAGGACTGAACATAAAAGGATTGTACTAACATTTTTAATAATTTTTCCCATTTGGGTTGGGGCCCCAAACAGGTCTACTACGACCCAAATCAGCAGGAAGTCACTTTAAGAGAGCGACGTCCCATGCCCAGAGGGTGGGGGAGGGTGTTTCTCCGCCCTTCTTTTTGGTTATTTGAAGGTTAACTGAAAACTCTGTTATGTAGGGGAAGAGACTACAAGCTGATAAATGATCCTGTCTTAATGGGTTTTGGAGATTAGCCCCAGGGAATTCCTACTTTTCCTTCTCTGTATCCTTCTTCCTCTCCTATGTAGGAGTGCATGGGCTTGAGAAAAATGAGATATAGTCATAGCACAGGAAGGTCCAAGAAGAAGGGGCAGATTATTGAATATGCCCTTATACCTTTGTATATTGATACAAAATTAGTAGGTTATTTGGCTAAAGTGGTATTGACCATTGTTTATTGTGCAAAAATAAGATTGTATTGGATTACATAGGTATTGATCTTTGTATATTGATACAAAATTAAGATTATAGTTGGCCACAATGGTATTGACCCTTGCATATGGACGTAATATTAAGATTATATTGGGCTACATAGGCATTGATCTTGGTATATTGATACATAATTAAGAGTATATTTAACCACAATTGAATAGATCTTTGTATATTGATACAAATTTAAAGATAATGCTTCCCAATGGTATCATACCTAGAGATACTTAAAAATAAAATGTGAAGCTCTGACCACTTGATACCAACCGTCTAAAACGGTCTAGGATAGTTAAAACATACTCCCAGTCATGCAAACATGTCTCTTTGTTAGCTACTATGACAGTCTATCACAGATATTCTTTAAACTACCCAGTAATCAAGTGGCTAAGAGACAAGCAACATTTGCTTATCTAAATACAAGAGATGGTTAGGGCATCTTCAAAAACCCCTAGAGATCTGCAGAATATGGCATTCAAAGATGTTATCTTAAATCAAGATTTTTTTTTTATATCGAGACATATCAGCGCCTGACAGCACCCCCTATTCTACTCCAAGTAGAAGATAAGCATCGAAGAACCTCCACTGTAAGATGGTTGATTTAGGGGCAAGCCTTTTTCTTGGCATGAAAAAACCCCTTGCACCAACTGCAGACAGACTGCTGTCCAAAAAGGACAAAACTTGGTAGCAGGGAAGTCGACAGCCTAACTCTGCCAAGACAGGGTAGGTAAGTCCTTCATAATCCCTGCTCTATAACAAATGTCTGTCAGAGAAACAGGACCCAAAGGCTGAAGATTGATGCTGGAATGTATGGAGAGAAAATGGGAACTGTCCAGGCAGTTACTGGTATGTTCTTTCTTAGTTTTGGAAGCTGCAGGCTCTGCACTTCCTATATAAGCAAATATATTTATCCCTCTCAGGTCTCTGAGGTGGTTGAAGAATAGACAGATAGAATCTTATAGTTAAATTTTGAACTGTTTAGGAATCAAGAGGGTGTTATAGATCTAAGAAGATACTCTTAAAAGTGTGTTGAAAGATAGTATGAATGTTGAGTCACATATAGACCTTTAAACTCATGGAGTTGGGTAGATAGTAGAATGTTAAAGTCAGGGGCCAAATAGGTATAAACTGAACATTGGGAAGGTATACTGGGCCAATTTAATCTCATAAATGTGGCATAATTATATCTATTGTTTTGTATAATACTTACTGTTATAAGAGAAGGAACCAGCTGTTGGACTGAAAGGGGAAACCTCTGGAGGGAAGAGGGTGGAAGGGCGGGTTGGGAAGGGGGAATAGGGAGGGGTTTGTTACTGAGATGTAACTTGAAGAAAAAAAAAAATAAAGTATTTATAAAAAATAAATAAATAAATAAATAAATAAAATAAAAGGGTTTTAAATTTTTAGATCAATGCACTATTTCAGATCATATTGCAATGTTCTTTTACTATAATCATCTACAATATCTAACTTCTGTATAAAAAAAAGTGACTTTCTCTCATCTTATGTGACATATACTGTTTGATTTACTTTAATTATATAAGGCAAAAAGAATGGTTCAGTAATAAATTTCAAAATGATACTGAGAGTGAGGTGGTAAGTGATGTATATTAAAGTATAGATTAAAATTTAATTACATGTGTTGTCACTGGGTTCTGGCTGCATTCTGAAGCTTAAAAAAAGTGCTTAATTTTATAATTGTTAAGTTCTTATGGCTGCTATTTCACAAGCTCTTTCCAAGTAATACACTCTTATTAGATGAAAGCCAAACTAGCTATGATTAATACTTTATTTCTCTCTGTTCCTGTTTGTAAACATTTGAGACAGCTTTAGGAGCAGAGTAAGGACTTTTATTATCTGACTTATAGATCAGTTGAAAATTACCTTGGGCCAAATACGCTGTTTATTTGATTCTCAGTGACTTAGATTTCAACACCACATTGACCTCTTGTTCATTTCTAATACTGAAATAAAATAAAATTTAAAACTTAAAAACAAAAATTGAGTTAGCACCAGGACACTGTTACCTGCACACAGACAGGCAGCCTGCAGTGCTGACCAGTGCATGGGCAGATAAAGATCTTTTTCCTGTTGACACAGAGGAAAACTACTTGGAATACATGCATTGGTTTTCAGGCATGAGACTACACCCACATTTTCCCTCTTCATATAATACAAAGGGCTGTATAAGCATCATTTAATGTGAACTTGATACAAACTAAAGTCGTTTGAGGGGAGGGAACCTCAATTGAGAAAAACGCCTCCATGAGATCAGGCTGTAGACAAGCCAAGCCGGCAGGACATTTTCTTAATTACTGATTGATGGGAAGGGCCCAGCCCACTGTGGGTGGTGTCATCCCCAGGCTGGTGGCCCTAGGTTCTAATAAGCAGTCTGAGCAACCCACGAGGGGCAAGCCAGTAAGCAGCACTCTTCCATGACCTCTGCATCAGCTCCTGCCTCTGGGTTCCTGCCCTGTTTGAGTTCCTGTCCTGACTTTCTTTGATGATGAACAGCGATGAGGACATGTTAGCCAAATAAGCCCTTTCCTTCCCAACTTGCTGGTGACACTATGACAAGTATGCAAGTGCCTTTGTGTTTAAGATGACATTTTAAAGTGAGGAGGCAAGGCGGCTCAGAGGATAAAGATGCTTGCTGACAAGCCATAACATGAGTTTGAACCCCAAGATCCACAGGGTAAAAGGTGAAAACTGACTCCTGCAGGCTGTCCCATGGCTTTTGTATGTGCACCACAGCAAGCATATGCACATACATGAGCACAGGTACACACATACACACACACACAAGATAAATATAATTTCAAAATTAAAAAAAAAATAGTCAAATACCATTTGTATAGCTACCAAAACTATGGTACCAAAATCCCATACTATGACTTTGTTAGGGAAAACACCCTACATTTGACTCCAAAGCAGTTAAAACAAAACCTCAAAAGCTCTAGGAACCTTGTACCACCTCACGGTCTAATACTGTTCACCTGAACTTCTTTAAGACATGGAAACACATATATCATCAGACGGGCACAGAGGCAGGTGAGAATGGCTTGCTCTTAGTTTTATTCAGTGAATGAAAATTCCTAAAGGTTCTCATCTGCTAAACCTCACATATAACTTGTCCAACAGTACCCTGTTAGTCAGTGACCGTGTCTGACCATAAAGAGACCAAGGGTCAGGGCAGGAGAGACGGCTCAGTTGGTAAAATGCTTCCTTGCAAGCATGAGGACGTTTGAGCCCCAGAACCCACGTGCATGCTGTGTGCTTGTCATCCAGCCCTGGAAGATAAAATCATGGGGCTCCCTAAGGCTAGTCTACTTTGTGAGCTCCAGGCCAGTGAGAGACCTCAGTCTCAAGAAACAAGGTGGACAGCTCCTGAGGGATGACAACTGAGGCTGTCCTCTGAGATCCACATCCGTACAGACGTGCTTCTAGGCACGCCTGCACACCAAGCAGGGGGAAGCTAAGTGTGGTGCTGAGTATCCAGTGTAGCTCAAGGAGGTAAAGAGAGCAGCTCTGCTGCCTAGGAGCTCAGCACACATGTGCACGCACATGCATGCACACACCAGCGGGCAGTCAGTCAATGTGGGCAGCAGGCAGAGGCTGCTCGTCATTAACCCTCCTCAGAGTATCACAGAGCAGAAAGGTATGGGGGCCCACTTGTGCTAAGGGAAGCTTCCCCCAGACCATGAGGAGCCCTCTGGCCATGAGCAGGTCAACTCTGAACCAGAAATAAATCATCACACTCCAGTAGCCTGTGTCATGTGTCACAATGTGGTATGAATATAATATTGAAAGCTTGGTCCCCAGAGAAGGTAGCACAACCCAAGAGAACTTTCTGTGATGCTGTTGAGGCAGCTAGGGTGACTGGGGAAACTGGCCTTTTGGTTCTGCCAAAATTTAGATGTCTGTTTAAGCTGCACATGGCTAGTGGCTACCCTCTTGGAGGGCACACTTCCCAAAGAGCCGGCAGCCTCTTGGGCCTGTCGCACCCACTGGTCCCT
Organism: Lophiomys imhausi; assembly: GCA_907164525.1. NCBI lineage: Eukaryota > Metazoa > Chordata > Mammalia > Rodentia > Muridae > Lophiomys > Lophiomys imhausi. The sequence goes on from CAJQZJ010032225.1 coordinate 4,344,353, forward strand.
TAGGCTCTTTGTCAAAGTACAATAATGGGGACCGTGGACCCACCTCTTCCCTCTGCTTTCAGTTCTTTCTCCCAAGTTATCTAGAGCTTTCCAGGGCCAAATATTATTTCTAATAACAGAGCTTTCTCTTTCCACATATAATTATCAGCCTCTCTGGGGAGAAGGCCTTACAGGCCAACAAATGGCCTATCCAAAGGTTTCAGAAATGACCTTTTTTAAATGCTTTGGAGTGGATGATGCAGGGAAATTAAGAAAGTATTGGGTTGGCTTGAGTAAGTTATCACATCTGCCCATGAGCTGCAGGGCATGTTTGCAGAAGGCTTTTTTCACTGGTTCCAAAGAAAGGAGGGACAAATTGTTAATAGGAGTGATGGGAGAAAGGACAGAGCAGAACAAGAAGGCTGCTGTGAGGAAGAAAATATTAATCAAGACTTCTCACGAGTGAGGGGCAACCAGAACAAACACAAATTGCCTTTTCACATGTGCTGCAGCTCCTACATGAGGCCCAGTAGCGTATTCTCACATTTTAATATGCATATCACACGTGCACATTCGCATGGGCTTATTAGAATGCAGGCCCCAGGGATGGGAGGCTGGCTCTGCAGTTGAGAACACTTGCTGCTCTTGCAGAGGACCTAAGTTTGGTTCCTAGCACCATACCAGGCTCCTTACAACCACCTGTGACTTCGGGGGATCTGACACGATCTTCTGGCCTCCAAGGACACCTGCAAACCTATGGGTAGACACTGTGGAGTTGGAGCCACTAGTCTCAGCTGGGTTGGAAGCCTTGGGAACCCCTAAGTCCACAGGCAGAAGCCAATGAGAACAGCCACACAGGGCAAGTGGTGGCCTCTGCACTGAGCCTCAGATCTCCCTCCACAAATAGAGAGTTTGACTCTCTTGAAATGAGCAATTAGAAACCTGTCTCCTTAAAGGCTATTCATATTGCTTAGCAAACTCTCCCACTGCAACTAGTGATCGGCAGACCTCCAGGATGTGGCCAGAACCCACCCACACTTAACAGGACAGAACCCCATTAGGACTCCTATCTTGGTCAGCGTTCTATTGCTGTGGAGAGAGACCATGACCACAGTAACTCTTAGGAAGGAAAGCATTTCATTAGGGCTGGCTTACAGTTTTAGAGGTTTGGTCCATTATCGTCATGGCGGGAAGCATGGTGGCACACAGGCAGACATGGTGCTGGAGAAAGAACTGAGAGTTCTACATCCAGATCCACAGGCAACAGGAAGACAGAGATCCTCTGGGCCTGGTTTGGGCTTCTGAAAACCTCAAAGCCCACCTACAGTAACACACTTCCTCCAACAAGGCCCCACCTCCTACTCTTTTCAAATAGTGCCACTCCCTGGCGTTCAAGCACTCAAATCTATTAGCTATACAGGCCATTCTTATTCAAACCACAACTTCCAAGTACAAGAAGCATATACACCCCCAATTTACAATCTTCTGTGTTTCCCATGTTGGAGAGATAGCAAGATAGTAAGCTCAATGCTGCCTATCCCTAACTCTCCCCATACTTACTCTGTCTCAGAAAGTAAGGTGAAGTGATTGAGGAAGACACCAAGCTTCAATCTCTGGCCTCCACATGCACATACACAACATGTTTACACACTGGTGCACACACACATGGGGACCTGGGGTGGGGACAGTGACTCACTGGGTGCAGAAGGCTCAGCCAGCAAGCTTCTGGTCTGGCTTGGGCTTGAACAAGTCTCATGCATAATGTTGCAACCACTGTAAGCTCGTATATGCAGCTGCCATGCTGTGTCTGCAAGACTTGCAACCATCCACTGCCTCTGGCTCTTACACTCTTTCTGCCCCCTCTTCCGCAATGATCCCTAAGCCTTGGGAGGAGGGGCCACAGTCTATACATCCCATTTAGTGCTGAGAATTTTGCATTCTTTCTCTACACCTTGGCCAGTTGCAGACCTCTATGCTGATCACCCTATATTGAAATCAGAAGCTTTTGAAACAAGGATTGAGAAACAACGTACTCATCTGAAAATAGAATGCCAGGAGCATAGTGCCAGGGCTCCAACACGACATCTTTAAAAAGCAGTGTATCACAGACAGATGAAAATTTAAGAGAATGGAAGGCCTAATCATAAAATAACTGAAGGTTTCAGAACAATGTCACCAGCTGCAAAGGACCTATATAGTGGCTGGGGAAAATTCCTCAAGATATAATACTCCTTGCTGGATATGCAGACTTTGAAGCTTTGAGGCATCTGAGAAACGCTAGCAGAACTAAGTAAGCATATGCAAATACATTGTAGTCAGTGTCTCAACACCTTACAGAATAAATGACAGGAAAAGCCAATTGCCAGAGAGCTCAAATTGTGCCCATCAATTTTACTTCAATTTTATTAGATTTAGGGAACAATGAGGGCCAGGCATGGTGGCACACACCTGTAACCCCAGCACTTGGGAGGCAGAGGCAGGTGGAGAGAATTCCAGGACATCCAAGGCTACATACACAGAGAGAACCTGTCTCCAAAAACCAAACAAACAAAACACTAGCCAACACACTCAAAAAAAGATTGAAATCACGTAAAATCACATAGGGAATATATTCTCAAACCATAATGTAATCAGAAATCAATAACAAAATATTAGAATAGCGTGGTACAGTAAATACAGAATGCAAGCTGCAGATGTCATTTTAAAATGTTCTACTATCCACAAAAGGGAAAAGAAATCAGTGAACCTGTTTATTCAGCTTAGCAAAGTCAAAGGATCTTTTTTCATGCCAAGTCTCCAAACCCAATATTTGGCAGTTAGTTAACTGGGCATCTCTACATGAGGCAGCCCCACCCGAGGCCAACAGCTATATCACATGGCTGACAGCACAATCCTATATAGTAAACCAACATGTTGTAGTCATTTTAATCTCATCTACTAGTAACTTGTTACTCAAAAGAAAAAAAAATTCTTATCTAATGGCTTAACAGGACTTTTGAAATAGTTAAGCCTCCCTGTCCACCAATGGATGTTGCTAGCCTGTCTTCAAACTCCCTTTTCTCACCCACTGCTAGAAAGGGCAAAACCCTGTGTTTCCAGCCACAGTTCTCACATTGGTCCACCACATGACCGTGAGCACTTGTTGGCTACTCTGGAGTCCTGTGGTCTTCAGGCTGCCACTCAGGACATGGCTCCCCTCTGCCTGCCTTCCCCACACAGGCACTAAGGACATGCAGGTCTTGGCCTGTGGTGGCCAATATAAATGTGCCATTTATATCACCCTATGTTTATATTTTAGAGTTCATGCCAGGTAGTTATGCTGCAGCTTCTATATAGAATGAAAAAAATCAGAAATATTCTATCATCTTTACAGAACTAGAGTTAGTAAAATATATACATGTTTTACAGATTTTTTTTTGTTTTGTTTTTCGAGACAGGGTTTCTCTGTGTAGCCCTGGCTGTCCTGGACTCAATTTGTAGACCAGGCTGGCCTCGAACTCACAAAGATCCGCCTGCCTCTGCCTCCCAAGTGCTGGGATTAAAGGTGTGCGCCACCACTGCCCGGCTGTTTTACAGATTTTAAAAGATGAACTTTGTGGAGGCTAAAGACACGGCTCAGGGTTAAAAAGAGCACTGGCTGTTCTTCCAGAGGACCCAGGTTCAATTCCCAGCACCCACATGGTAGTTCAGAACTGTCTGTAACTCTAGTTCCAGGAGCTCTGACACCCCCACACAGATACATGCAGGCAAAACACCAATGCACATGAAATAAAAGTAAATAAATTGCCGGGCATGGTGGTGCACGCCTGTAGTCCCAGCACTTGGGAGCCAGAGGCAGGCTGTATCACTGAGTTCGGGGCCAGCCTGGTCTACAAAGCCAGTCCAGGACAGCCAGGGCTGTTACACAGAGAAATCCTGCCTTGAAAAAAAGTAAATAAGTTATATATATAAACTTTGCATCCTCCCTGCCTCCAAGTACTAGGATCAAAGCTAGGACCCCTGAGCTATCATCAACCCTGCCTGAACTCCCTTCCTCAGCCTTACCTGTTAGTGTGCAATAAAGAAAACCCAAAGAAATAATGTAGGGCTGCAGGAAGGATACGGATAAAAGCAAACATTTTAACAAGTGATCTCAACGCAAAAGGTTGGGCAGACTTGGAACACTTGTATCCAAATCCAAAGACAAAACACTAAGGGAACTAAAACTGGTTCAGGTAACTGCCATGCTCTTAAAACTTCCAACTTGGCTTTCAAAACAATGGTGTCAGTCACTTTTCCTGTTGCTGTGACATACACTCTGATCAAAGCCACTTAAGGAAGAAAGGGTTGACGTGGGCTCCCAGTCCCGGTTTCAGTCCATTGTGAAGGGAGAGTCACAGCAGCAGCAGCTGGGCATACTGCAGCCAGCCAGGAAGCAAACAGAGACAAGTGATGGTCAGCCTTCTCTCCTTCTTACTAACTCCAGGGTCCCAGCATAGGGAATGGTGCCACCCACAGTGGGAAGGGCCTCTGCACCTCAATTAACCTGGTCAAAGTAATTCCCCAGAGGCCCATCTTCTAGTGACTGCAGATCCTAATAAAATGCAGAGGTTCTCAAGTGGGCTGACATATAAAATAGAAGATAATCCTGCTTTAAAAATTGTCCTTTGAACAAGGTATTTATGTGGCCCATCTCGATCTTGGTGAACAAAAGTTGGTAGAAGGAAAAATCAAACCTGAAGGAGATATACTGCTGCATCTCAAATCTCTATCTTAAAGGAATCAAAACAAAACAAAAAAGAAAGCAGCTTTTATAGAGAAACTGGAGTAAGGAAGGAAATGGCAGAAAGTCCATGTACTGGACAGGGTCCTGGTCAGCCAGAATGTGGCAAAGCACTTTGACTTCCTAGAATAGAAGGGTTTCTTGAGGCCCCAAAGGATCAGAGAAGGGCAGAAAGCCAAAAAGGGAGAGAACAGTACAGAAGACAGATTGAAATCAATCCCCAGAGGAAACTGAAATGCTATGCGCAAATTAAAAGTAAAGAGAATTAGGCAAGCCATTATAAACATGAGAAATATTCTAGAATCGAAGCAACACTCAAAGCAAAAAGAGAAACCACGGAGCACCATCAAAATATACAGTGCACTGCAGTGGGGAATACCCCTATCCCTCTGCCCCCCATCTCCCTAGCCCCACCTCTGCCTGCAACCCCAGACCGAGGTAGCCATCTGGAACCACCAGGTAAGGCTCCTCTCCAACCCCTTGCTTGCCTGGCCACACAAACAAACCCTACAGCAGTGCAGTCTGCCCCTTCCCCTCCACGGCCCTCTCCTGGGTGCTATCTCCACCTGCAACCCCAGACCCAAGTGGCCATCTGGAACCACCAGGTGATGACATCCTCCCATTCCCTTGCCTGCTGGGCTGCACGGGCAAATCTCACAGTGGTGCGGACTGCCCCTTGCCCTCTGCCCCCATCTCCCAGGCAACCCCTCTACCTGTAATCACAGAACAAGGCAACCATCAGGAACCAAGTGAGGCTTCTCCCCCAACCCCTTGCTTGTCTGGCTGAGTGAGCAAACCCCACAGCAGTGCAGACTGCCTCTTACCCTCTGCCCCCACCTCCCTGGCTCCATCTGCAACCCTAGACCAAGGCAGCTATCTGGGACCACCAGCCCCCCATCTCCCGGGCACCACCTCTACCTGCAACCAGAGTCAGACAGCCATCAGGAACCACCAGGTAAGGCCTCCGCCAATCCCCTTGCCTGCCAGGTCCCATGGGCATTCCCCGAACTGGTACCGACTGGCCCACCCCCCATCTCCCTGGTGCCACGCCACCTCTGTCTGTAACTACAGAGCCAGGCAGCCATCAGGGACTCCTCTCTCAACCCCTTGCCTGCCTGGCCACACCGGCAAACTCTACAGCAGTGCAGTCTGCTGCCTGTCCTCCACGCCCCATCTCTGGGGCACCATCTCTGCCTGCAACCCCAGACCCAAGCGGCCATCAGAACCCTCCAGAGGCCGAAAAATATCAGGGACTACCAGTTATTCCTATATTCCTGGAGGCCTACTGCCACCCAGGAAAACCAGAGGCCTTCTACCATCCAGGCCTACCAGCATCACCTGCAATCCCAGAGGCCTCCTACCATTAGGGACCACTAGGCCTACCAACACCAGGAACAACCAGATGGCTAAAGGACAGTGTGGGAACACAAGCAAAAAACCCAGGGCCATACAGCACCACTAGAACCCAGGTATTCCTAATACTTGAAGTGCAAGAAAATGACCTTAAACCTAATGTTATGAAGATGATAGAGTCCTTAAAAGAGGAAATAAATAGATCCCTCAGAGAAATGCAGAAAAATACAATCAAACAGATGAAGGAAATGAATAAATTCCTTCAAGAAATACAGGAAAAAACAAACAGGAGAACGTCCAAGATTTGAAAATGGAAATAGAAGCAATAAAGAAAACACAAACTGAGACAACCCTGGAGATAAAAACCTGGTAAAGAGAACAGGAACTGCAGACACAGCATCACCAAGAGAATACAAGAGACTGAGGAGAGAATTTCAGACCTAGAAGATATAATCAAAGAAATCAAAACACTGGTCAAAGAAAATGTTAAATCTAAAAGGTTCCTGACACAAAACATTCAAGAAATATGGGACACTATGAAAAGATCAAACCTAAGAATAACAGGAGTAGAAGATGAGTCCCAGCTCCAAGGCACAGAAAACATTTTCAACAATATCATAGAAGAAAACTTCCCCAACCTAAAGAAAGAGATGACTAAAAACATACAAGAAGCTTACAGAACACCAAATAGATTAGACCAAAAAAGAAACTCCTCCCACCACACAATAATCAAAACTCTGAATTTACAGAACAAAGAAAGAATATTAAAAGCAAGGGGGAAAAGCCAAGTAACATATAAAGGCAGACCTATTATATGTATATTAGAATTACACCCAACTTCTCAACAGAGACTCTTAAAGCCAGAAGGGCCTGGGGCAGATATCTTGCAGACACTACAAGACCACGGATGTCACCACAGATGGAAAAAACAAGATATTCCATGACAGAACCAAATTTAAACAATACCTATCTACAAATTCAGCACTATAGAAGGTGCTAGAAGGAAAACTCCAACCCAAGGAGGTTAACTACACCCAGGAAAACATAGGAAATAAATAATCCCAAAACCAAAAGAAAATAAACATACATGCACACACTCTACCACCAACAACATCAAAATAACAGGAACTAACAATCATTGGTCACTAATATCCATCAATATCAATGGACTCAATTCCCCAATAAAAAGACACAGGCTAACAGAATGGATCTGAAAAAAGGATCCATCATTCTGCTGCATACTAGAAACACACCTCAGCAACAAACACAGATATTACCTCAAGGTTAAGGGCTGGAAAAAGGTTTTCCAAGCAAATGGACCCAAGAAGCAAGTAGGAGTAGACATTCTTGTATCCAGTATAATATTTTCAACTAAAATTAATCAAAAGAGATGGGGAAGGACACTTCATACTTTTTAAAGGAAAACCCCCCCAAGATGATATCAATTCTGAACATTTATACCCCAAATAAAAGGGCACCCTCATTTGTAAAAGAAACATTACTAAAGCTTAAATCACACACTGATCTCCACACATTAATAGTGGGAGATTTCAACACCCACTCTCACCAGTAGACAGATCAAGACAGAAACTAAACAGAAAAATAATGAAAACTAGGCGATGTCATGAATCAAATGGACCTAACTGATATCTACAGAGCATTTCATCCAAACTCAAAAGGATATACCTTCTTCTCAGCACCTCAGGGAACCTTCTCCAAAACTGACCACATACTTGGTCACAAAGCAAGCCTCAACATATACAACCCCTTGTATCTTATCAGATAACCATGGATTAAAGCTGGACTTCAACAACAGAAACAACAGAAACCCTACAAACTCATGGAAACTGAACATCTCTTTACTCAATGACCAAGAAATAAAGAAATTACAAACTTTCTAGAATTCAAGGAAAATGAAGGCACAACATATCTAAACTTATGGGACACAATGAAAGCAATGCTGAGAGGAAAGTTCATAGCACTAAGTGCCTTCATAAAGAAGTTGGTGAGATATCATACTAGCGATTTAAAAGCACATCTGAATGTTTTAGAAAAAAAGAGGGAAACATGCCCAAGTGGAGTAGATGGCAGGAAATAATCAAACTCAGGGCTGAAATGAATATATTATAAACAAAGAGAAAAATAGAATCAATGAAATATTAGAAACAAAGAGAACAATAGAATCAATGAAAACTTGTTGATTTTCTCAAAGAATCCTTAGCCAAACTAACTAAAAGGCAGAGAGACAGTATCCAAATTAACAAAATCAGAAATGAAAGAGGGGGAGGCTGGAGATATGGCTCAGCAGTTAAGAGCACTGACTGCTCTTCCAAAGGACCCGGGTTCAAATCCCAGCACCCACATGGCAGTTCACAGCTGTCTGTAACTGCCGGGCATGCAGGCCTTTAATGATCTCTGCGAGTTCAAGGCCAGCCTGGTCTACAAATTGAGTCCAGGACAGTCAAGGATACACAGAGAAACCCTGTCTTGAAAAAAACCTTAAAAAAAAAAAGAAGAAGAAATGAAAAGGGGGATACAACAACAGACACTGAGTAAATCCAAAGAGTCCTAAGGTCTTACTTCAAAAGCTTGTATTCCACAAAATTGGAAAATCTAAATGAAATGGATGATTTTATTGATAGATTCCACTTAGCAAAGCTAAATCAGGATCAGATAAACAAATTAAACAGTCCCAAAACCCTGAAGGAAATAAATAGAAGCACTTATCAAAAGTCTCCCAACCAAAATAAGCCCTGGGCCAGATGGTTTTAGCAAAGAATTCTACCAGACATTCAAAGAAAAGCTAATACCAATACTCCTCAAACTATTCCACAAAATAGAAACAGAACCTTCCAGGCTCATTCTATGAAGCCACAATCACCTTGATACCTAAACCACACAAAGACTCAACTAAGAAAGAGAATAGAGCATTCTGTCTCATGAACATTGATGCTAAAATACAGGCAAACTGAATCCAAGAACACAACAAAAATATCATACACCATGATCAAGTAGGCTTCATCCCAGGGATGCAGGAGTGGTTCAACATATTAAAATCCATCAATCCACCATATAATCCACCATATAAAGAAACTGAAAGAAAAAAAACCACATGATCATCTCATTAGATGCTGAAAAAGCCTTTGACAAAATCAAACACTCATTCATGATAAAAGTCTTGGGAGAGATTAGGCATACAAGGCCCATATCTAAACACAATAAAAGGGCAATCAATATACAGCAAGCCAATAGCCAACATCAAATTACACGGAGAGAAACTTAAAGTAATTCCACTAAAATCAGGGACAAGGCTTTCCACCCTCCCCATATCTCTTAAATATAGTACTTGAAGTTCTAGCTAGAACAATAAGACAAGTAAAGGAGATCAAGAGAATACAAACTGGAAAAGAAGTCAAATTATCCCTATTTGCAGATGATATGACAGTATACATAATTGTACCCCAAAACTCTACTAGAAAACTCCTACTGCTGATAAACACCTTCATCAAAGTGGCTAGATACAAAATTAACTCAAAAAAATCAGTAGCTCTACTTTATACAAATGATAAATGGGCTGAGAAAGAAATTAGGAAAACAACTCCCTTCACAATAGCCACAAGCAATATAAAATACCTTGGTGTAATACTAACCAAGCATGACGTAAAAGACCTGTTTAAGAAGAACTTCAAGTCCCTGAAGAAAAAAACTGAAGAAGATATCAGAAGATGGAAAGATCTCCCATGTTCATGGATTGGTAGGAATTAACATAGTAAAAATGGCCCTCTTACCAAAAGCAATCTACAGATTCAGTGCAATTCCCATCAAAATCCCAGCACAATTCTTTACAGACCTTGAAAGAACAATTCTCAACTTTATATGGAAAAAATAAAAAACCCAAGACAGGGAAAACGGTCCTGTACAATAAAAGAACCTCTGGAGGTATCATCTTCCCTGACTTCAAACTGTACTACAAAGCAATAGTAATAAAACCCGCATGGTATTGGCATAAAAAGACAGGCTGACCAATGGAATCAAATCGAAGACCTAGAAATAAATGCAAACACCTAGCGACACTTGATTTTGACAAAGATGAAAAAAAACGTACAATGGAAAAAGATAGCATCTTCAACAAATGGTGCTGGTCTAGCTGGATGTCCATAGGCAGAAGAATGCAAACAGACCCATATTTATCACCCTGGACAAAATTCAAGTCCAAGTGGATCAGAGAACTCAACATAAAAACATAAAACTGGACACACTAAATCTAATGGAAGAGAAAGTGGGAGAAAGCCTTGAACTGATTGGCACAGGAGACAACTTCCTGGACAGAACACCAATACCTCAGGTACTAAGATCAACAATTAATAAATGGGACCTTATGAAGCTGAAAAACTTCTGTAAGGCCAAGGACACTGTCAATAGACCAAAACAACAGACCACAGATTGGTAAAGGATCTTCACTAACCCTACATCTGACAGAGGGCCAATGTCCAAAACATATAAAGAACTCAAGAAATTAAATACTATCAAACCAAATAATCCAATTTAAAAATGGGGTACAGATCTAAGCCAAGAATTCAACAGAGGAATCTCTAATGACTGTGAAGCACTTAAAGAAATGCTCAACACACTCAGTCATAAGGGAAGTCCAAATCAAAACAACTATGAGATTCCATCTCACACCTATCAAAATGGCTAAGATCAAAAACTCAAGTAACTGCACATGCTGGTGAGGATGTGGAAAAGGGGGAACACTCCTCCACTGCTGGTGGGAGTGCAAATTTGTACAACCACTTTGGAAATCAATCTAGCACTTTCTAAGAAAACTGGCAATAGTTCTCCTCAAGACCCAAAGACCCCTAATATTTGGGGCATATACCCCAAATACGTGTCACCAAATCACAAGAACATTTCCTCAACTTTGTTCATTGCAGCTTTTTTCATAATAGCCAGAAACTGCAAGCAAACCAGATGTCCCTCAACTGAGGAATGGATAAAGAAACTGTGGTACATCTACATAATGGAATACTACTCCACCATCAGAAACAAGGATATTATGAAATTTGCAGGCAAATGGATGGAACCAGAAAAGATTATCCTGAGTGGGCTAATGCAAACCAAAAAGATACTCATGGTATTTACTCACTCATAAATGGATATTAGCCAACAATTAGAGGAAAACCATGTTAGAATCCACAGACACAAAGAAATTAAGTAACAAGAAGGGGACAAGGGATGATGCTTAAATCCCTCTACACAGGGGAAATAAAATAAACATCGGAAGTGGATAGAGAGAGGGTTCCAGACAGGAACCCAACATTACTGCCATCTGAGCTTTATCCAGCAGATAATGGACAAAGATGCAGAGATCCACAGCCAAACATTAGGCAAAGCTCAGGGACTCTTGAGGAAGAGTTTGGGGAAAGTTTGAGGAAGCTGGAGGAGTCAAGTACACCACAAGACCCACATAGACAATTAACTGGGACACAAGGGAGCTCATAGAGACTGAACCACCAACCAAAGAACATCCATGGACTGGTCTTAATCCCCACTACACATATGAAGCTGATGTGGCTGCTTGGTCCTCAAGTGGATCCTCTAACAATTGGAGCGGGGACTATCTCTAACTTGGACACGGTTACTTCCCTCTGGATCCCATTTTCCTAGCAGAGCTGCCTTGTCTTGCTTCAGTGGAAGAGGAGGCATTTAGTCCTGATCGATTTGATGTGCCAGAGTGGGTTGAACTGGATGAGGGGGGAAGTGAGATGGGGGTTGGGACTGGGAGGAGGGAGAGGGATGGCAATTGAAATGTACAATAATTAATTAAATTTAAAAATATATAGAGCACAAGCTCTATCTAGACAAACAGAAGTAACTACGATAGACTTTAAAATTGCACTATTATAAAGTGTATAATCTTTCAAAAACTAAATTAAATGTGAATAATTGAGTGATTCCCACACTCACCCATCACATATAAACTGAATAACCCTTCATTTAAAGCATCCTCAGGGGCCAGTGAGCAAATAAACACACTTGCCGCTAAGCCTGAAACTCCAAGTTCAATTCCCAGAACCCACACAGTAAAAGGAGAGAGATAACTCCCACAAGCTGTGACCTTCACACAAGTGCTACACACACACACACACACACACACACATACACAAACAAATGTAAAAAAAAGTTTTAAATAAAGCATCCACAGAACACCTCTTAAAGATTCTAGGTCCCAAAATCTCAACATTCTAAATAAGCAAAAACTGTATATGCCATATATTCTTTACACAATGTAAAATCGTACAACTACCTAAATAACAACGTATTTTTAAAGCTAGCCACACCGAAATATTTAAATATTCTTTTTTTAAACTTGTTAAATTATTTATTTACCTTCATGTACATTGGTGTTTTGACTGCATGCATGCCTGTCTGAAGGTGTCGGATCCTATGGAACAGGAGCCACAGACAGTTGTGAACTGCCATGTGGGTGCTGGGACTTGAACCCAGGTCCTCTGAAAGAACAGCCAGTGCCCTTAACCACTGAGCCATCTCATCTCTCCAACCCCTTAAAAATTCTTAATTGTTAAACCAAATTTTGAAACGTAGCGATTAAGCTACTTAGAAAACAAGGCTACTTGCACACATGGAAATGGCTGGAATGTTCACACTATTTGGAGAAAACCCAAAGCTATCAACACTGCATTTCATACAAACAAAATGAACCCTATACTCTTGCATGGTGAGGAAAAACACCAGAAAACAAAGTAACATTAAATAGCAATATATTTTAGACAAAGGCACAATAAACCAAAACATCAGTTTTCTGAATGGAAGAAAAGCCCATATTACACCAGGCTAATCAGGTAAGCTGCAGCTGAATAAAGCCCTTCCAAGGAACAACACTGACTGAAAAGAGATTTCTCTGCTAGCAACTGTTTCAATTTCCACAAGATAAAAACTTCTCTGTGACTGTGTGTGTATTGTAATATACAGAATATACACATTATATATATGTCTATATATACTATATAAACATGTAGAGAGAGACAGAGGGAGAGAGGGAGGGAGGTAGGGAGGGAGAGAGGCAGGGAGAGATGGAAGGAGGGAGGGAGGGAGGGAGGGAGGGAGGGAGGGAGGGAGGGACAGAGGGAGGACAGCCCTGGATGTCCTGGAACTCACCATGAAGACTAGGCTGCCTTCAAACTTAAAGATCACAGAGATCTGCCTGCCTGCCTCTGCCTCTCAAGTGCCAGGATTAAAGGTGTGTGCCACACCACACCCCTGCTAAACTTAATTTACATTTAGTAAATAGCAAACATAGCAGAAGCACATTTTAAATGTCAGATATCACGACAGGACGCCCACGCAGGGCTCTGAACAGGGTCTCAGAGTCTCTCTTCTCCTCCGTGAACAGATCATTGCTGTGCTTTAGTAGCTGTAGAGTACACACAGCCATCCTGTACTCAGCTAAGCTACTAAAAGCCCAAAGCTACGGTAAGTTGGAAAACAGCCCTGAGACCTACGCTTATGTACAGATGCAAACCTCCCAAATAACAGAAGCAAGGTCAACTCTAAGCCAGCAACCGGACAATCGCACTTTGGGAGAATGTATCTTAGGAAGTACAGTCAACACAATATGCCCGCCATCCACACACTGGTTTTGTCTTGACAGGTACTAATCCAGCATGACTCCTAATGTCTTGATACCAGACATCAATTAACCCTACCACTTGGCACATGCCTGCAATTGGAAGTCACACCTGGCGAGGAGCTGTCTTGCCAGGACACTGATGATGATGATGGCAGGCCTACCAACCAGTGAAAGTGGTTCTACTATGACAAAGGCATTACAGTACACAATGCAAAACCTGCTGGTGTTGAAACTGCAAGTCTTGGTGATTCTTTTTGGCTGTATGTAGGTACATTTGTCCAAACTTTGACATTCAGTCTTCATTAGTAGAAGAACTATTTAGCCCATGTACTTTATTGTCTACATAAAACATAAATGAACTTCAAATGTTTGTGTTTTAAATGAACGTAACTGGTTCCAAGAGTAGAGAGATTAGAAACATTTCATGTTGGGTAATCTGTTAAAGCCAACTCCACACTAGGTGAGAAAATGGCAAGGCCATCTTAAGAGAGACTCGAAAGCTCCCTCCCAACAGGACTCGACAATGTTCTTCCTAATTCAACGCTCTATAAAACTCAGTGCAGAGAGGCTACCTTCCTAGCATGTCCATATCAGAAAGCTAACTGAAAAGTAAAATACAGCGGTCATCCCCATTAAAACCAGAGACAGAACAAGTCTGCCATCATCATTTAATATAGTTCTAGGTTCTCAGTCAACAAATCATGCAACAAGTTAGAAAATGTTATCACTATTCAAAGATGGTATCAATCATTTCCTTAAAAACCTGTGAGAACTTACCAGAAATGGTATGAAAACTACATGACTAGATACCAGAAAAATATGGACTTATGGTCTACTCCTGCAGAGGCTAACTATCAAATCCCCTGTGAATCTGCATCCTCAGTTGTGACCCAGCTTCTTGGCATTGTCTGGATTACTGAAAGGCTCCTACGTTAACTGCTTCCTGACCTCCACCCAGGTGACATTTCACAATATGGCCACAGCAATGAATCTAAACCCACAGCTGACCTGTCATTTCCCTGCTTGAGAGTATGCTCCTGGCTTCTAATGTTTAAAATAAAGCCTAATTCCCTCCTACATGGGTCCATTCGGCCAGCCCCTGCGTTGATACCATTCCTGACACTCAACACACACTGACCACTTTTCACTCCTCCAAATTCACAGCAGCAGCATGGGGCTAGCAATCTACCCTGGAAGCTGGCAACCAAGTATTATCTCACCTTACACCTCTTCAAAGTAACCTCTTTAATCACACTCTTGTGTCACCCTCTTTAATTTCCTCACAGAACTTAAAGTTCGTGATCCTTCTTTCCCTGTGTACATTTAGTACCTCTGCTTGTAATTAACCCTCATCTCCAACACTCAGTATGGATTTGAATTTTCACCATCTGTCATGCGGTGTGTGACAACTCACACCTGTAATCCCAGCACTCAGGAAGTGAGGCAGGAGGATCACTTCACATTCCAAACCACTCAGGACTACACAATCAATTCTAGATCAGTATGAGATACAGAACAAGACCTTGTCCAAAAAACCAAAAGTGTCTGCCATCCTCAAAAGACTGACTGTTAAGCTCAACAGAACAGAAATAGAACCTATTTTATCCACTGTTCTAGCTCCAAGGTGTTGGCACAGGGTATTTACTCAACAAATACAGTGAATGCACGCACGCACGCTTCCTTCTTCCTTTAGTCCCTAATAGGTTAAGGTCAGGCGAACATTTCCAGTAAGCCCAACACATTGTTGTATTTGATTGTCAGTTTTTTTGTTGCAATTGTCGTTGAAGCATCAGCCTCCCAAGTATTGAGGTCATGAGCCAGTTCCACCACCCCTGCTACTAAGTCACCTTAGAGGAGTTATTATAAAGTCAGGCCTCCCTACACCTATCCATCCTCTAAGTTCCAAACTTACGGAAGTAACATATTAAGCTAAATGCAAAGCTTTAAATAAAGTTTGGCCGGGCCTGGTGGCACACTCCTTTAATCCCACCATTCCAGAGGCAGAGGCAGGCAGGTCTCTGTGAGTTCGGTCTACAAAGCGAGTCCAAGGCAGCCAGGACTGTTACAGAGTGAAACCCTGTATCGAAAAGCCATTATTTATTTATTTTGGTTTTTCGGGACAGGGGGGGGGTCTCTGTGTTGCCCTGGCTATCCCATTTTTTAATAAATAAATAAATAATAAAGTTTGATGGCCTTGTTGAAAATAATCTTTAAAATGGCATTTAAAAAAAAATCATGTAAAATATTACAAGCCAAAAAAAAAACCAAGTCTTTTGAGCTATAATCCACAAATTTTCATGTCAGTAGCCAGCAGAGAAGAAAACTTCTCTAATGGGCTACTGGGAAGATGATGCTGTTTGAACAAGTCCATCCATCTTGCCAGCGTAGAGAAGTGCGCACAAAGGACCGCCTCCTAAGGCAGCCGTCAGTCACTCTTACTACCCAAGCTGCTCACTGTGTGCACAGAGGGAGCACAGCTGGAGGCCTGTGGCACCCAGAGTGTCTAACTTCTTCAGACAAAAGGCTACACTCTCAATGTTTCACATGTTCTTTTTATTCAAGGTTTACTCACAGGCAGTATTTAAAGTCAGGCTTTTTAAATTAAAGGCCTAAACTAGGAATTTTTGCAAATATGACACTGGCAAAGAATGAGCGTCTGGGTAATTTCAACCCTCATTATCCCAGAGTTCAAGTCTGCAACAAGGAACGCCAAAGATCATTATCATTCAAAACAAACAACTGAGAAGCCACAGGTGCTGGGGAAATGTGTCAGTTTCAGCTTTGCAGAGTGTGAAACCAGCAGCCAGTTCTTCTGTGGCAGAGATCAACTGTGCTTCAGAACTTAGCCTGTAAAGTCTCTTTCTCCATCAGCAAATCCGCGTATCTCTGTTGAAGCTCTTTCTCTCGTTCCTGTTGCCGCTGCACATCTTCTTTTAGACACTAGAAGAGAAAAAAGTATTCCTATTACTCAAACCTAACTCCACTTATGGCAGTCTACCTTACAAGCATCTGTTTAATACACAATTCTCAGGAAGGATACATTTCACAGAGAAACAATTTGCTATGAAACTAATACTGCAGCCAGCCATTCTTTGCCCTGGTCTTGTCATTACCATCTTGTAAACCTCTGCTATCTCAATAAACAAGCTAGTATATAGTAGTATATACTACAGTCATCTCAATACCCACAACACACTGCAAAAAGCTTCAGCTGCCCTGAAGCTGGGCAGGGCTTGAGTGCACTGATGGAGTGATGGTATGCATTTTAAATGTTAATTAATTGGTCCTGCTTGCTGTCTGTTACTTGCATTGTCTCCAATTGGTTGAATAAAATGCTGAGACCTGAGAATGAGCAAAGACAGAAATAGGTGGGACTAAGGTACACAGGCTTCTGAGACAGAGAGCATCTTGAAAGACAGCAACAGGAAGGAGGAACACACACCATGGGGTAGATTAAAGATTATTCCACGTGGCCTGGAACATCGGCATAGTGTGGAGAATAACAGTCCAAAGGGATATACGTATATATGGGGTCATAATTGGGGAACAGAATTATGAGTTAGCTTAGATGGGCTAGGATTGCACATTTCAGGCCAAGGCTTGTTAAAATCTATCCAGTGTCTGTGTGTATTCATTTATAATGGTGGGTTAAGGATTAACACTGCCAAATCAATTAATAATAATATAAATACTAGCCGGGCGGTGGTGGTGCACGCCTTTAATCCCAGCACTTGGGAGGCAGAGGCAGGCGGATCTTTGCGAGTTCGAGGCCAGCCTGGTCTACAAAGCGAGTCCAGGACAGCCAGAGCTGTTAAACAGAGAAACCCTGTCTCGAAAAACCAAAAAAAAAAATAATAATAATAATAATAATAATATAAATACTGTTAAACAATTTAATTAGCCCTTTTTTTTTTTTTTTTTTTTTTTTGCAGTGCACACTGAGGAGAGAAGTCTAGTCCAATCTGGCCAAGGATCTGATGTTCTGAGTACACAGCTAGGTTCCCAGCATCTTCAATCACAAACTAAATGATGCTCCTTTAGTTTCCCCAGAGCCACTAAGTTTCAGGGAAATTACTCACAAACTGACATGTTCCACATGGCCGATCCTTGAGGGCAGCACTGTTGCTTGTTACCCACCCATACATAGGCAGGTCTAGATTAGAATGCCAGAAACCCACTGCTCGGCAGTACCAACTTCAAAGATAACTTGCTAAAAGGAGAAAGGAAGGCCTGGCTAACTCTTCATGGTGCTCCTTCTGAGCAATGAGGCAGCACAGGCTGTTACCTCTAGCCTGCGGGGAATAGCAGAGTCTTCATGTTTCTTGAGTTCTTCAAAAGTGCGTAGCTCCAAGTGAGCCTGCTCAATTTGGTCCCATAAGTCATTCAACTGTTTCATGAGCCCCATAGCACGAGACTGGTAACCACCAAGCAAAATTTTCATCTTCTTTTCCATCTTTGCTGCTCTCTTGGCTTCTGTTGTCATGTGACCCCTGTTTATCTGAGGAATTGGGGAGAGAGTGAAGAATCATCATATCAACATACATGAAAAAAAGCAGATTATTAAATAACAGGGCTAAGCACCAAAAGCAACACACACCAGGGCTCCTCTCACCTTCACTGATACAGTATATAATACAAAATTGTCTCAATAATACCTTACACCTAAATATCTTATAACTTTACCCACAACCTAATCCTAAAGCAGGCTTGAGTTTCAGAACATGGGAAAATTGCTGTCTACCTTATGCAAATGATTTCTGTGATCGTTTGTCCAGTCATTCCAGACTGCCACCTAGTCACCATCTTCTTTTACATCCCAAAACCCACTCAGTATCACACATCTGTTCACCTTTCATACTGAACAATACTCCACTGAAGTACAGCAGGTCCACTGGGAAAGTGGTATTATACACCCACCCATCTCCAGCTTACTTTATTGGAAGTCAAAGTCAAGAAAGCTACTGGGTGGAATGGGAGTTAGATTTCTTTAGTGAATATGTAAGGACTTCTGAAATGCACTCTCAAAAGGGCATTCGAAGTCAGCCTTGTACCTGTAGGAAACACCTGGCAGCATGTGGTCCTGGGCAACCACTGAGAAGGCACTCTGTAAAGCCCCAGAAACTAAATTGGCTTGCCACCGCTTCTCAATGATGTTCAGCTGTTGGACACTGCCACATTTTGAGAGATGACAGAAAGATCAGAGCCAAAGTGGGAGGAGCCCAGTTGGAGGCCCAAGGCCCCCATGAGACAGCAGAGGGGCGTGGCTTCAGAGACCTCAAGAGAGGGCCCTGTAGAAGGACATGGCCAAGGACCTCAAGAGAGACCATGAGTTGTGAGTTACCTGGAGAAATGCAGAAGACAACACTCTATGTAAGGGAGTGTCGGCAGAGCCCATGAGAGTGTGGGAGAGAAAGAAGTGCAAAACAGCTGACAGAAAAAGCAAGACCTCAAGAGGAGGTGTGCTAACTAGCCCCAAGGCCAGCCCTGGGTTGGTAAGAACCCAGAGGGTGAGGAGAGTCATGGCATCAAATGACAGCACCAGCTGGTGGCACAAGGAGCACACACTCTGAAGCCATGGCAACAGATAGTGAGAGATCTCGAAAACAGGCAGGAGAGTAATGCCTGCCACATGAGGGTATGGCAAAGACCCAGGTGAGAGAATAGGTCCCAGGAAGGTCTCAAAGCCAAGGACTAAGCCACAGCACACCAACTGCCCTGGGGAGGTGACTGTGAAAGTGACAGTCTAGGCTGACTGAGGAAGCCGACCCCAAGCTGAGATGCTGAGACAAGCTGGCCACACAAGCCGGCAGACAGTGGCCATGATAGGCCAGGAGGAAGCTGAGCCAAGCTGAAGTGAAGTTACCATAACAATGCCAGAGCCAAGTTTCCACTGCATGATTGTTGCCTACAGACAGATGGCTAATCAGTTGCCCATAAGGACCCAAAGCTTGGTATCCTTTTCAAAAGGGTTAGGGTTGGTTCTTAGGTAAAAGGTGTTTAGGTATTAATACACTTTAAAAGCCACCTTGTTACAACTGGAGGTAGGGGGATGGGCAATACTGCATGCATGTACCTTGGAACATAAGATGGAGCTAAAATTACTTTAAATAAATCTCCTTCAAACCCATCATTCTTTCAAAATTTATACAATTAAGCTTTTATGCTTTGGCAACTGACTTAAACACATATAAACTGCTGTTGTTCCTTATTTTTTCTCTCGTGGGTAATAAATCAATTAAAAGTTCACAGCATGCAAGAGGGATCAACAACTAATGGTGGGGAAGGCAGCTCAAACAGTGGGTGAGAACCATGGGGCTACTCAGGGTGCCACCAGCTGTTCTGATAGAGCAGGTCACCCACCCTCTCTGCTCCATTTCTCCATCAGTGGTAAACAGTAGTCACTGCAGACAGGTGACTGAAACTTACAGTGGATAATGTCTGTAAAACCCTCAGCCACCCAGAGCCTGGCACAGAATAAGCATCAACAATTGTGAGCGGATTACAATGACTGCTTTGCAGATACAAAGAGTCCAACCATCTCACTCCTCTCTAACCACCAAAGGACTGAGAAAAGACCTGAAAATCTTTAAATTCCAGCTCCAACAAAAAATGATGTGGATCTCTTAGGGGGGAAAAAAAGCAGAGAACAGTTGTGCTTTCTTTTAGGCAGGAGGGTGCTCTCTGCAAATTACCCTATCAAATGACATACACTGGACCTCTGTTCTACAATGCAGTGCTATCAGAACATGGAGTACTGGTACTCTTTGACTTGATGAGAAGATTTTCTAACCATAAAGTTCAAATGAGGTGAAGGAATCCCGGGGGACACTGAGGCAGCAATTTTCTTCCTAGCATATACCCAAGTGAAGACATGCAGTGGCAAAAACATATACACCATGTTCACAGCAACACTATTCACAACCCCATCATCCACTCACTGTATATGGGTAAATGAAGTGAGCTATTACCTATACAATGGAGCAGCACCCAGCCATAAAAAGCAGGGAAGTTCAAACCCATACTACAGCTCAGGGGACCTGCACAACACAATGTTTAGTAAAAGCAGAGCCAATCACAAATGCCAACACACTACATGGCTTCACTTCCATAAAGTATCCAGAACGGGCCAATGTACAGCACGGAAAGGGACTAGTGCTGCCTACAGCCACACAGGCTGAGAAGAGAGAGTGACCGCCATGGGTACACAGGGTTTCTTCCTGGGGTGAAGAAATGTTCCGAGGGTGTGGTGGCATCTGCACAGTGGCATCTGTGAACATAGGAGAAACAGTCACCCTAAAAAAACTGTCTAAGCTGTGTGATTTACACCTCAGAGAGTGTCCAAACAGTGGAAAGATTACTTCTGAGTGAAAAACAATCCTCACCCTCACTTCTTCTGGATATAAGCAGAAGAATTCTCCCCTGTCCTTGAGATCAAAAGCAGAACTTTCTAGATCTATGTTCCAGAAAGGCTATGGAGAAAGATAAATGACTATCCTTACGGGGCTGGAGAAGGAACCAGCACCCAAGTCAAGCAGCTCACACCCTCCTCTAAGTCCCAACTCTGGGGGACCTAATGCTTCTGCTCCTGTGGGCACCTGCACTGAAGCATACATACACACACTACATGCACATAATTAAAGATAAATTAAAATATTTATTTTACTTTGCAAAATAAAATATTTTGTCTCACAATGCCATCAAGGAGAAAAGACAGTATTTTACATTAACTGAATTCCACATCAAACATTCTTGGAGCATGTGTTTTGAAACTGGTGGTTTCAACCATGACTAAACTTATTATTATTTGTGAAACTTTTCAAAATGACCAGCCCCAGATTCTGGTTCAATGGTTTCAGACCACTGTCTCCCAAGTCCCCGGAAAGCTCTAATGAGCAGCCAGGATGGAGAATGGATCCAGCTGGGATCAGAGAGAACTGGTATCTACTGTCTTCACAGCCACACCCACTCAAACAGTTCTCCTTCCACAGGAGCGGACCAGCAAATCCCACAGAGCTACATCAGGGTCTGCACTGTGTGCGACTCAACATGATCTAATACCCGTATTAGACTTCGCTCACATGTGGGTTTCAATACACATCCTAAAACCCTTAAAAGCATAGAATTTCCAGTTAGCATGGTGTGTCTTAGAAATTAGTTATACAAATTAGCATTTTCATCGGTTAAGATCTCTCAATTAGCTTTACATTGACCACACTCCATAGATACTCAATTTCTAGCTTGGTTAACAGCTCAATGCTATGTGCCAAACCATTTAATTAGTCATCGTGGTACACTTAGCACTGAGTCCCCTGTCTCTGGGAATTACCTCACTTATATAGTTCAGCTGTTTATTATTCCCAAACCACCAGAGATTTTAGAACTTCAAAGCTGTTAGTTTCCAGTTATTGCCAACAATTACATTTAATTCACCTCAAACTTTATAAAAATCTTCTGGCTAAACTACAGGTTTAGATAAAATAAATTGAAACACGAGAAAAAAATTAATTTCACTAAGTAAGTGTGTGTGTGTGTGTGTGTGTGTGTGTGTGTGTGTGTGTAGTCAGTCAGTCATCAGACATTAAAAAAATGAAAGGTAGCTTTTAGTATTAAAGTTTAGCTATTGGATACCTGCTATCTAATTATTAAGATGGAAAGGAAAATATCAGTGAGCATTTAAGACACAACCTCCTGAACTGCTAAGCACACTTGAAATTAAACACAGCCTGTAACTACAAGACCTCAGTGAGGTGCCAGAAGGTAAAAGCTGTTGGTTTAAAAGACAAGATAGAGCCGGGCGTTGGTGGCGCACGCCTTTAATCCCAGCACTTGGGAGGCAGAGGTAGGCGGATCTCTGTGAGTTCGAGGCCAGCCTGGTCTACAAAGTGAGTCTAGGACAGCCAGAGCTGTTATACAGAGAAACCCTGTCTCGAAAAACCAAAAAAAAAAAAAAAAAAAAA
>CAJQZJ010032225.1:4367454-4379679 GCA_907164525.1 Lophiomys imhausi
TAAGTGTGTGTGTGTGTGTGTGTGTGTGTGTGTGTGTGTGTGTGTAGTCAGTCAGTCATCAGACATTAAAAAAATGAAAGGTAGCTTTTAGTATTAAAGTTTAGCTATTGGATACCTGCTATCTAATTATTAAGATGGAAAGGAAAATATCAGTGAGCATTTAAGACACAACCTCCTGAACTGCTAAGCACACTTGAAATTAAACACAGCCTGTAACTACAAGACCTCAGTGAGGTGCCAGAAGGTAAAAGCTGTTGGTTTAAAAGACAAGATAGAGCCGGGCGTTGGTGGCGCACGCCTTTAATCCCAGCACTTGGGAGGCAGAGGTAGGCGGATCTCTGTGAGTTCGAGGCCAGCCTGGTCTACAAAGTGAGTCTAGGACAGCCAGAGCTGTTATACAGAGAAACCCTGTCTCGAAAAACCAAAAAAAAAAAAAAAAAAAAAAAAGACAAGATAGAAATCAGATTGTTATCAAATTCAGATTCCTAAGTCCTTTAGAAAACAAGCAAGCAGAGGATGAGGAAGGGAAGCAGGAAAGGAGGCAGAGGCAGGGAGAACATAGGTACAAGTACACTGACATGTGTATAAATGTCATAATAAAGCTCACTACTCTGATGCTAACTTAGCTTTTTTTAATTAGGCATTAGCAGTTGCCCCATTGAAACCTATTTTGAAAGAAAAAAAACAATACTGGTTTAAGGAAATGATACAGCCACCTACAGCTGATTTACTAAATGGTCTTCTAAAAAGGGGAAGTGCCTTTTAAATTACTATATCTTAAAGATCACCTACGCTGCCAAATGTGATGGCACACAGAAACAGGTGGATCTTTGTAAATTTAAGGCCATAGTGAGTGTTGAAGGCCAGCCAGGGTCACAAAGAGAGACACTTATATTTACCAAAAAAAAAAAAAACTTATACTTTGAAAAACTATTATTCAAGGGGGCTAGAGAGATGGCCCACCATTTAAAAGGCTTTTGTTGCCGTTTCAGAGCACCCACTTGAAGGCTCATGTCCACCTGCAACTCTCTTCTGGCACCCATACATGCACAACACACCGACATATACATAAAAATGTAAAATAAGCCAGGCATGGTGGCGCATGCCTTTAATCCCAGCACTTGGGAGGCAGAAGCAGGCGGATCTCTGTGAGTTCGAGGCCAGTCTGGTCTACAGAGTCCAGGACAGCCAGAGATACACAGAGAAACTCTGTCTTGAAAAACCAAAATAAATAAATAAATCTTTTTTAATGCTATTCAATTATTTTTAAAGAATGGACATCTTCTATCTGAAACTATGAAATACAAAATGCTACAAAATATAATACTGAGCAATGACATGTTACCTAATTGGAAACTTTACATTTAACCTCATTTGACAGGTCACAAAATTATTTAAAATGCCATATTATAAAAGTTC
This sequence comes from Lophiomys imhausi, assembly GCA_907164525.1. NCBI lineage: Eukaryota > Metazoa > Chordata > Mammalia > Rodentia > Muridae > Lophiomys > Lophiomys imhausi. The sequence goes on from CAJQZJ010032225.1 coordinate 4,368,874, forward strand.
AAAAAATAAAATTACCTTCAGGTTATTTGCATAAAGGATACAAGAAACATAAAGGATTTCCATCCCAAGGCTTCTCACTATATATACACAAAAACTCCACACTCTGCAACCCAAAACATTTTGCGTTCCAAACATACAGACAGGGGGAGCTCAGGCAGTGTGCAGCAGGGGCAAGCACAGAAGCACTCTCCTTTCCCTCCCTCATGCCCATCTCCAGAACAGCTAGGTGAAGCTCGTCCCATCCCCTTTTGTCTCACTGAATTTGGTGGTGGGCTTCAGCAGCTGCCTGTCTGTCTGCTGTGTTGTGTCAGAAACTGTACGTCTACAACCTACTCCACAAGAAAAACAACAAAATAACTACCTTTGTCCTTGAGATCTACAGCGCTAGAAAGAATCTTGTACAGCCAATTAGGATCACATCTGTGGGTGGGCCGGGCCTGTGAGAAAGCACCCACCTCTACACAGACCACCACTTAAGGCTCCCTGGCAAGATAACATCCAGTTAGGGCTCGAAGTGCATGCAGGCCTATCACTATTCAGGAAGAGGATTATAAATCTAAAGTCAGCCTGCGTAACCCAAAAAAAATAAAACGCAGTCTCAAAAAGTAAAATGCAGGCTGGAGATGTAGCTATGTGGTAGAGCAGATGCTACTAGCATGCATGGCTCTAGATGTACTCAAGCCCCAGTATCAACAACCACACGAGGGTGGGCTCGGAACAACAGTCTAGACTTGGCCTGCTTCCTCAGCATTCTCACCATTTTAATGACCTGTACTGAAGCACAATGCTTCGTGTCCTCCCTGGGCTGAAAAGCAAACATTCCTAAAGAACCTCAAACTGGGGAAGTGAGTGGCTTGATGCCACTAGACAACTCCCTTAAAAAACAGAACCACTCCAGACAAGTAAACAAGACATGAACCCAATCATGTCACCACATAACAAGAATTTCAATGTTTGAGTGACACTATTAAAATTTCTAATTCTTAACCAGGCACGGTGGTGCAGACCTTTAATTCCAGCATTCAGGAGGCAAAGGCAAGCAGATCTCTGAGTTCAAGGCTAGCCTGGTCTACAGAGTAAATTCCAGGACAGCCGGGACTACACACAGCCCTGCAGTAGGTAGGTAGGTAGGTATAGATAGATAGATGACAGATAAAATTTCTATTTATGTTAAACAAGCTATAAAACTATAGAAAATACATACCTGAGATGGTTCACAGAATTAAAAGGTTACATTTCCCAAACCCTGTAAAAATAATTGGTGCTTACAGATTTTACCAAAGCTACACTTTCCTGTAGAATTTAAATGGGAGTAAGCATTCTTTTTCCTTAAATTCCTATTTACACTATTATACTATTAGGTGGAAAACTCGGTACATGATCATTTCAATTCAGTTTTAAAACTTTCCTTTCTTTACACATTGAAAGGTTGTAGGTGTGGCTGGAGAGATATTCCTGCTCTTGCAAGAGGACCTGGGTTTGGTTCCCAGCACTCACAGGGCAGCTTACAACCATCTGCACCTCAAGTTCCACTGGATTCAACAACTCTTCTGACCTCCATGGGCTTCTCGTCCACATGGTACACAGAAATCAGGCACAATCCATCTAGCACTCACCATAAAATTAAAGAAATGAATTTAAAAAAAAAAACAGCCGGGCATGGTGGCACATGCCTTTAATCCCACCACTCAGAAGGCAGAGGCAGGCAGATCTCTGTGAGTTTAAGGCCAGCATGGTCTACAAAGTGAGTCCAGGACAGCCAGGGCTACAAAGATTTCTCCAAAAAAAAAAAAAAATTTAAAAAGAAAGAAAAGGAAAGAAGGGCTGGAGAAATGGTTCAATGGTTAAGGGCACTGCCTGCTCTCCTAGAGGACCTCGGTTCGATTCCCAGCACCCACATGAACGAATGCTCACAATCATCTAACTCTAAAAGAGGGATCCAATACCCTCTTTTAGCCTCCATGGCCACTAGGCACAAAAATGGCATACTTACGTACAATCAGACAGGCAGGCATGCACATGCACCATAAAATTAAATAAAAGAATTTAAAAGAAAGTGTGTTTGTGTACACATGTGTACTGTACAAAAAGTCTGAAGTGACTGTCTAGAGAGCAGGCTTGTGAAATATAAGGTTCTTCTGTAGTTTCTCTATTTCTCTTACATTTTCTACAAAGCACAGGTATTATTTTTAGAAAAACGTCTAGAAATGTTATTTTTAAGTGCATAGAAGAGAAACTGTCTAAAAAAGACTGGCCAGAGACCAATGGAAAACTGATGGTCCCCAGGAGATGAATCAGTGGACCCGTAAGTGTTTCCTCGGGTCATTACAAAGGGAGCTGTATGGGACTTATAAAAGTGTAATTGTTACTTTCAAGCTCACTGAGTTTGTTAAGGTTACTAAGCTTAAGTAATTCCAAAATAAACACATTCTCCTTAGGTCTCCAGTACTGTCTGCAGTTTTAGTCCGTTCCAGTGAGGTTCAGAAACATTCAGAGCATCCCTCACTGAAACTTGCTTAAGGGCCCAGAATATAACCTTATATAAAAAGTTTAGGGACACCCAAAATAAACACACAGTGGACAGCAGCTCACTGGCCAGTCCATCACTCAGCTAGATGATCCTGTCACACTAAGGATGCAGTTCAATCCCCACGACACTCACACACAAGTCAGGAGTGCCTCCCCTTTCATCGCCATGCTCCTCACTAACGTCAAGGTGAGGAGACGATCAGGAGTGAAACACAATAGCCCTGTAATGAACTCGACCCATGAGAGGAGGACTGAGCAACATGGCTGTGCTGCTCGACCCCTGAGTCATCCAGCTCTTATCTGACTTCTTGCCAGAGATGACTAAGAGATAGGCCAGTGCCCTGAAGAGGCACGACAGACAGCAGCATTTGGGAAAGAGGACTACAGAGGATTTGAAGGGCACTCCTCTGTGCCTCGTGCCACCTATTCCAGCCACCACAGCCTCAGGAGAACAGAAACAGCTACAGAGGTATTTCCAACACAGACTTCTCTATGCAGCAATGCCCCCCCAACTTAATCCTTAGCCTAAGTTTTGACTCTGGAGTAAGAAGCACATTTTCCCCTGTGTTAAAATACCAAGCTTTATAATGAAAAGAACTGAAAAATGGGATCCACTCTACAACCAATTCTGCTGAAATATAACCCTCAAGAAAGTCAGGGTCCTTGGCAGAGCTCTACAAATACACCAAGAAGGCCTTTAAATTGCTATCTGTGTTCTTTAAGCCACTTAGTTCCAAGAAGTCAACATTACATAATATTTCTTGACTACACTGACAACACACGCCAGTAACATATGGGGAATGTGTCCCCACTGGACCCAACTTCTGCCTCTGAGGAGAGCCTTTCCATCTCATGGCTAACATGACAGACCCACCATTCCAGCCAAGCTCCCTCAGCCCAGCAGCACAGCTACCATTTCACATACTATTCAACCTAATGGCAGGGCCTAAATTCTGGCTTTTCATTTCACTTCGGCACCTACTGGAAATTGCTTCACTCAAACTACTTATGTCTTCAGATGATTTCCTATTTCCACTCAAAGTGGAAACAAATTAGAACACTTTAGATTCTCTTTGCACTTCGCAAATACAGAAATGACGCAATGCCTCACATCATCTGAAAATGAGGCCTCCTGCTAGTGCTTTCCAGATAAACAAAGGCCACAAGAGTGAAATGCCTACCTGCCTTGTTCCCTGCAATGAAATGCCTACCTGCCTTGTTCCCTGCAATGAAATGCCTACCTGCCTTGTTCCCTGCAATGAAATGCCTACCTGCCTTGTTCCCTGCAATGGGTCAGTCTAGAGCAGTGTCTAGAATGCAGCAGATATCTGGTAATATTCACTAAATGTGTGAGTGAGTACATAAGGGTAAAAATTTTATTTTTAACGATTGGGGGAGTTTTTTCTACAATGAATTACAGTCATCCCTCGTTTTCTGAGAGTCATGGCATGGAACAGAAATAGAGCCTCTCTGTTACTCTGGGGGAAATCATCAGAAACAGCAAAGTTCTAACATCCCACAGGAGCTTGTAACAGCCCCAGAAGTTACCCCAGGGCTCAGGACTCTGCTGCATATTAAAATACCTTCTGCAGGATGCACTGGCACAGCTTTCTGGAACTCTCATTTCTGCTTGCCCCTTTACAAACAAATATCTGACAACGTTCTAGTTAATTCTGCCTCTAAAGCACAATGGAATCCCTGAGTTCAGTTACAATTCAGAAGTCTTTCCCATTTACTTTTGATCTGTAACTACAGTGCTTAACAGGCTCTGCAGCACAACACACCCAACCACATTCTGCATCAAATGAGGTGGTTCTATTACTTGTATCTCTTTTTTTTAATTAATTATTTTAGTTCATGTGCACTGGTGTTGGGCCTGCATGTAAGTCTGTGTAAGGGTGTCAGATCCCCTGGAACTGGAGTTACATACAGACAGGTGTGAGTTGCTACGTGGGTGCTGAGAATTGAACTTGGGTCTTCTGGAAGAGCAGTCAGTGCCCTTAACTGCTGAGTCCCAGTTTTAAGTATCTCAAGAACTTAAATAAAAGTGCTAAGTTCCAAATATTAATCATGAGTGGTGGCTCAAAAACTAGTATGAACTTCAGAGCCTATTTTTAAGTTCACTTAGGAAATACCAGCCATGACAATTCTGTGTGTCATCTTGCCTGATGGACTTGAGATGAGGCCACAATTTGGATTCACTATTCCAAAGTTCATGACAGCAAATGTCGAATGCTGGCAGCCATGTGCACTGTGCCTGTCCAGAGAGCCCACCTCCATGAGCTTTGAGTGGAGGTTAGCAGTCAGTTTACACCATCTAACTGCAGTTCTTTCTCACAACGAACTCTGAACCATGTTTAATATCAGCAATCAACTGAGATGATGAAAAGAACCACCACACAATTGAAATATAATATTTATGTATTTCAAATCAGTAAAACTGTCTTCAGAAGCTATGAGAAATCTAGCTGTGAATTATGGATGGGTACAAACTATATGGAGGCTTTGTTTTATTTGGGTCTCTGAGCTGCTTCTCTTCTTCCTTTCTTGCTGTTTTCTTTCCTTTCTTTTTATTTTATTGTATTGTGTAAAATAAGTACTAGGGATTAGAACTCAGGCCTTCAAGTTTGCAAAGTAGGTACTCTTACCCACTGAGGCATCTCCCCAGCCCTTCATAGAGGCTTCTTAATTCATTTAGTCAAGATTTAAAAAAAAAAAAAAACTTTCTTTTGAAATAAGAAGCGTTTACTGATTGAAGGATTTGATTGAGTGTTCCTTAAAATTAACTAGTTGGGTTAACAATAACCCAAGCTATCAAGGAGTCAAGAACAGAAAAATTACTTCAGACTGTTTTATGAACATTCTTACAAAATCACCAATCCTTCAACAAAAATAGTTCAACGGAAGATTTCAGTTCCTGGTATGAACTGAACAAAGAGAACCACATGTTTTTAATGACTGCTCATAAACGACTCAAATAAATCTCCAATAGAACAGCAGAGGCTCTTTCTGTGCTTCCCCTCCAGAATTCTCAGGACAGACTCAACAGGAGGAAGAGTTACCATACTTTACAGTACCACTCACTTTGTGACATTTATTTGCTGTCATGAAAGTTAGTGCCTCAACAGAATAAATGAAATTCAGAGAAATTTTTCCTTTTATTTTAAACAGTACAAAATGTCCTTGCCATTTGCAGCAGTTTACCCACCTCAAAATGAGATTTTCAAACTAAGTGAGAGATTCAAGTATTTATATATAAATATTACAAGAAAGCATTCCAAACAGCTCACCAATCAATTACAAAGCTGGCCTTAGATCTACAACATAACTACTATTTATAAGAAACGAAGCCTGAACAACACAAAGTATATAACCTATAATGTAATCATTCTGTCTCCAAGAACTTTAACTATAAATTAAAACAGAGCAACAACACCACCTGCTGGAGGTTACAAAACTACAGCACTCAATAGCCCTGGCACTGCAAGAATTACTTTAAGAAGACTGCTTTCCTAACCCAACAGGCACACAGGTATAACCACAGGTGTCATACATGTGGTCGTACAGGTTAAGTTAACATTTTCATAACAAAGATACTGCTTTTTCCTGTTCATTTCTCTGGCTCCACACAGGCTGGACTACCCCAATTAATTCTAAACAAAAATACTCTCAAATCTACTTTCTGTTCTTAAAAAAAAAACAAAAAAACAAAAAACAAAAAAAACTAGCAATCGCATCAAAAAGGAAACTGAGGCCATTTTCTGCATCTAATAGCCTGAAGAACCCCTTTTTCCTCCCCTGTCCCATCTTGGCCTAAAGATCACTATTAAGAATCTACAAAACGTGCTGGGCGTGGTGGCACACATCTTTAATCCCAGCACTTGGGAGGCAGAGATCGGCAGTTGTGTGAATTTGAGGCCAGCCTGGTCTACACAGGAAGTTCCAGGATAGCCAAAGTTACACAGTAAGACCCTGTTTCAAAATATCAGAAGAAAAAAAGGATCCATAAAGCAGTCTGGTGGTCTATGAACCACAATTTACATGCCACTGACAAAATGTCTACAGAGATTCTGGAACTCAAAATATGAACATTATATTAAGAAACCACATGCCATGAGCTGCTGTTACTAGGCTTCAATGCTTCATGGACAGGAAATCACAGAAGCCACGGTTTACAGAACAGCTCCCTCCTAACTCAAACTTCTGGCCATGAGGATGCACAGCAATGTACTGAAGCTCTGCAAACGTGCTGTCTGCGCTACAGAGCGAGACTCCCACTGCTGAGATCTCACTGACCTACCTTGTTTTGAGCACCCTGTCACGTTAGTAATTCCTTCTTCTCATGTAAAAGGTCTGATTGACTGGTGGGTACTCAGCAGGTTTCAAGAACTAGAGCAGTCAACTGCCCGGGCCTAGCTTACTGAGTCACCAGAGGTTATTCCGTGGATCCCAGTTTCAATTTAGGGACACTTGAATTAGAATTTTAAAAGGATACCAAGGGATGTCTCGGCAGGTAAAAGTGCTTGTAGTGCAACCTTACCAACGCAAACTCAAGGCAGACCCCACAAAAGGGAATGAGAACTGACTCCACAGAGCTTTCCTTTGACCTCCACATCCACTCCAGCTTGATCACCCACATACACATCATGCACACATACACAATAACAACAAAATTTTAAATATGCAAGTAAATGGATACCAACCTCAAGTCTCTTTTCAAGAGACTCGATTCTGTCCTTTTTGCTAGCAAGATTAGCCCTTGTGTAGCGGCTCTGAGCAGGAAGATACAGGACTTGACTGTAGCATTCTTCCCACACCTGGTTGTAAGCTTCGCTGGAGAGCTCTCCATGGCTCATTCCTTGTTTTACCACTTCCATCTCTTGGACCAGAGCACCCTGGGCCTGTTTACAGTAATAATTTAAGTTGAGCATACACTTTCCACCACCACAAAGCTTAAGACTAGTTTACTTCCCTCCTTCCTTAAACCAATGGCAAGGTTTAGTTGGTTGTTTTCTAGAAAAAGATGGACAACCCCAAGCTAAATGAATTAAGAAGCCTCTAAGTAAGGGCTGGGGAGATGCCTCTGTGGGTAAGAGTACCTACTTTGCAAACTTGAAGGCCTGAGTTCTAATCCCTAGTACTCATTTTACACAATACAATAAAATAAAAAGAAAGGAAAGAAAACAGCAAACATGACCACATGTCTGTACCCTCAGCCAGTCAACCCGGCCAAAACCACAAGCCCCAGGGTTCAGTTTAAGATGATATAGAACATATCCTATATCTCAAAGGTATAGGGCTGACAGTGGTGGAGGAAGATACCCTATGTCCTCTGGCATGTGCATGGGCACAGACACATACATGAACACACACAATAAAACACACACAGAAGGCTCTAAGGGCTTTAAGATGCAAACTAATGTTTAAAAGCCAAGCATCCATGGTTCTCAGGAGCACAAACACCTGCCCTTACTCACTGTCACAGGAACATCCCCCAGATATGTACCAGTCACGATGGGCCAGAAACTGGCTTCCAAAGAGCAACCTTCATTACCTCCATCAATTTCAACCATGACAGGTGTGAAGCAGGTTGGACTCTGAGAGTTCAAAGCCTATCCTGGTCTACAGAGCAAGTTCTAGAGCCAAGGCTACATAGTAAGACCTTCTCTTAAAAAAACAAAACAACAACAACAAAAAAAAACCTTAATCTCCTCACACACTTGCCACTTTAAAGCTGATGAAACTAGGGCTCAGAGGAATAGTTACCACGTGAGGAAGAATCTAAGCCAAAGGCACCAATGTTGGCTTAGCGGTACTCCATACCATCTTCCACTCATGATTTTGCAAGATAAAGGAGAACCCAGGCATCGCTGACAAACCTTCTTCTCTTTCTAAAGGAACATCACTGGTGTCACCAAAGAGTAAGACTGAGGGCACGAGTAGATGGTGGGACACAAACCAGCGTGGGTTCTCTACTAAACAAACAGTGTAAGTATGAGAGAAGAAAGTGGACAGGCTAGGTTCAATCACAGCTTCCCTGTTTAATTAGCTGCCTGCAATGCTTAACTCCTCTGAGACCAATTCTCAACTGTAAAATGGCCTACTATTCTGGGCTACAGGACCACTCAACAGGTAGCCACCGATCATAACAACCTGAGTTCAATACCTTATTTCAATGTGGTGGGAAAGGAGAAAACGACACACACCAAGTTGTCCTCTGAACTCTGCACATGAACCATGACACATGCATACTCATACACATACACACACACAATTTTTTAAAAAATTAATGTAGTAAAAAAACTGAATAAAAACCATTTAACACAAAGAATTTTCAGGGACTAGAAAGATGGCTCAGTAGTTGGGAGCACTTACTGCTCTTGCAGAGTACCTGGGTTTGGTTCCCAGCACCCACATGGTGGCTTATAACCATCTTCAGTTCTAGTTCTGGGGGATCCCATGTCTTCCTCTGGCCTCCACAGGCACTGCATACATGTGGCATACAGACACACATGCAAACAAAACACTCACATAAAAAGTAAATCTTTAAAAAAAAATAAATAGACAAAAGAATCTGCTAAGCAAAAGCTGCTTTAAACCCTTCTAGGAACAAAGATGAACAAAAACAGATAAAACACAGAACATTTAGTATTGTTTGTTTCAAATAATCCCATCAATCAATTCAAATCTCACATCTTCTGAGGACCATTGGACTAAATCACAAAGTCTGCATGTGAATGCCTTTAGTACTTCAGTGACATTTAGACTAATGCAATAGGCATGACTTTCTATTTTATAATAATATAAATAAGCAGTTTCTAGAGCGAACTAGTTCACTTCAGAACTAACCCATTCGTGAGGATGAAGCCCTGAACAAATGGTGATCTCTTGGCGCCCCACATCTAATACTGCTGCCATGGTAATTAATTTCAGCCGGAGTCATGCAATAAACCTTCAGAGCTCCTAACTAGAAACTATCCATTTATACTATTATAAAATAGAGATTCATGCCTAATGCAGCAGTCTAAATATCACTGAAGTACTAAAGGCATTCAAATACAGACTTTAGCACAAGAAAGTAACAATCAAAGAAATAGTCGGCCATGCCAACAACATGGCCTCTGTAACTGATAACAAAGAAGATGTTTAAAATATATCCTGGATGCTAGGAAAACAGCTCAGTGGGTAAAGTGCTTGCTCTGCAAGCACAAGGTCCCAAGTTTGGCTCCAGCACCTACATAAAATCTGGTGCCAGCCAGTCTAGCAAAAATGGTAAGCCCCAAGTTTCATAAGAGATCAACAGAGGAAGAAACCCGACATCATCCTCTGGCCTCTGCACATACATGCTCATGGGCTCAAGCACTCACCCACAAACCCCCTCCACACATACCACATGCAAATTAAAAGGAAAGCAACATATCCTTCTTGTAGCATTTCACATGACATTTCTCTCCTAGTCATGTTCCCTCTGGTTCTGAGTAGCAATGTGGTCTCGTAAGTTCTGACTCTGAGACACAGCATCTACCAAGTGCTTGAATGTCACGATGGCAATACTCCTGCTCAGCCCTACCTTTTTCAGTTCTTCTTTGGAGAACTTCTCATAAGGGCTATGCTCAAGATAGGTAATGTGCTCTGAATTGTTGGTAGCAAATCCAACATTTTTTCCCTTTTTATTTCCAGATGGCTCATAGGGGTGATGTAGAAGGTCATAATGAAGCATCGTAATCATTTCTTTTTTGATCAGTTCTTCACTTTTCTGTAAATCTGTTAGAGGTGGTTCTACATTTAAAGGTCTTAAAATAGTTTCATTTACCTAGAATTTTAAAACAAGTAAAATTATCAGACATATCTGCAATATACTGTGCCTGATTTTACACCATGAACTAAAAACAGTAGTTTTAAATTTTCAAGAGCAATTTCTACCCCCATTTCTAAATCCCTCCCACTTCTAAATCCATGAGTGGTATTAGTACAATATTTTCAAGATTGGATTGAAGAAAATAAATGAAAATTTTCTATTGCCTTTATGAATGAAATGATTAAAAAAAAAAAAAAAAAAGACCTAGTAGCACACAGAGAAACAAATTTCCTAAATCAGAAATTTCACTACTTACTTCAGACGGTCTCGGTAGATCCTTCTGAACAGCTTTGTGCATTCGTTTCATTTCCTTTACACGCTCAGCATCTCGTATGGCCTAAAAATGGAATGTATATCCATTACTGTAGCTATCAGGACCTGGCATTTCTATACAGGACCTGGCATTTCTATACAGGACC
>CAJQZJ010032225.1:4379689-4474688 GCA_907164525.1 Lophiomys imhausi
TCTATACAGGACCTGGCATTTCTATACAGGACCTGGCATTTCTATACTGGAGCTGGCATTTCTATACAGGACCTGGCATTTCTATACTGGAGCTGGCATTTCTATACTGGAGCTGGCATTTCTATACAAGAGATGGCATTTCTGATCAAGCACACTCAAAGCTTAAGCTACAGAAATCTGTGTGAGGGTATAGAGAGGTGACGCTGAGGCCCCAGGAATCAATCTATTCAATCTCAATTCAAAACAGACACTAAGGACACCAAACGTATACTAGAGAGATCTCCAGGCTTACCTGGCTCTGACCTCCAGATATCCACTTTTTTTGTCTAAATGGCGATATAAACATAGAAGAAAATCCCACAACACAACTCTGCTTTCACCCAAAGCTAAAGCTAGCCAATGTTCCTTGACCCGCCAGTTACAATGATGTGACAACACGTTAATATTCCATACCACTTCTGAGAAAGTGAAGTAAGTGGAAGTGGAAGTAGCTGCAAGAACAAAATAATAAAAACACAAAAAAGTATCCACCTCTGCTCCCCATATTCAAAAGGTTCCCTGTAAGATGACTTCCAGGTTAAGTAACAGCAGCCACTTCAGCTACAGCACAGACACTGAGGCATCTGGTGTTACAGCCATGATGACACCATCGATGTTTCAAATAAAGAAAGAAATCAACACGAAACGAAGTAAAAAAAAAAAAAGTTGTTCTCTTCCTTTTAAGTGATGATACAAAAGGCAAATAATCACCAAGGAAGCAACATAGATGTTGGTGGATGAAATCTGTGATGTTAGAGAGGACCCTCTGCATCTTTTGCGAAGGTGCCACCCGACTCCCAGCATCCTCCATATAATGCCATATTGACACCAAAGACTCTAATGAGACAGAAGTGTTTATATTCTAGGCTTCTAAAAGGGCACCACTAAAAAGTCAGTTTAGGCTACCTCTAAAAACAGCACTTTGTTTTGTAATGAATATAACCCTCAAAGGAATGCCAGTTAAGTGTGGTTAACCATTCTATCAATTTATCTCAATGTCTCTGTTTCTCTCACCTGTACAGAAACAGCTGTGGGAGCTAATACCTTTCACAAGTTCCATTACTGAGCAGGGAGAAGCCTGATATTTACCACATATCAACACTAACACAGTGTAAGCTCATTTACCATGGAAGTTCCTGTATTAAAGCTTTATCCAACAGTTTATACCTCAAACTCTGTACCCTCACATCCTCCGTTACAATAAGCAAGGAAAGCATGATGTCCAGTGATGTTGTTCTCACAACCACCTTGAGGCTAAAGCTGACCAAACCATCGTGAGACAAAATGTGGCAGAACTGAGCTGAAAGAGCCCACGCAGTCTCTCAGAAAAACTAACTCAAACCCAATTTCTGCTTTCAAATGGAGCTAAAGCCTGCATCACTGGACAATTAAACCATGAGCAGATGAGCAAGCAATTGTAAGCTGTATCAGTGTTAAGAAGTTGCTAATATTTTCCCAATTTCCAAACTCAGTTTTTGTCAGTCTGTACTCATCTAAGACTATCCAAAAATAATCCAATTTTTATTTGTTTTTTAACAACCTTTCTTCACTAGATTGAAGCAGTGTTTAAAAGACTATTTCTAGCTGGGTGTGGTGGTACACGCCTTTAATCCCAGCACTTGGGAGGCAGAGGCTGGCAGATCTCTGTGAGTTCAAGCCCAGGCTGGTCTACAAAGTGAGTTCTAGGACAGCCAGTACTGTTATACAGATACCTTTTCTCAAAAACAAAAACTAAAACAGGCTATTTCCATGTGCTTTTTAGAAAAGCATAATAAATTTCATTATTTAAGCATACACATGCACACAAACATCTTTAAAAACCCACTAAGATATTCTGAGTACGCAATCATTCATTCATATGAGTATATTGTTAAATGACATAATTTGAGGAATTTTGTTAAAATATTAGAAAAAGTCAAGGTAGCAACCTAGAAACACTGACAGTCACTCGTCCCTCTAAAGCACTGGTTCTCAACCTTCCTAATGCTACAGCCCTTTAATACAGTTCTTCATGCTGTGGTGACCCCCCAAAATAATTATTTTGTTGCTACTTCATAACTAGTTTTGCTACTCTTATGAATTACAATGTAAATATCTGATATGCAGGATATCTGATATGCAACCTCCAAAGGGGTCACGACCCTATCAACAGATACATGGCCATACTGAGGATGCTTCCCAACACTTCTCACCTGCTTTCGAGCATCCACATCAGCAGCATCTTCAATGTAGGTATCATCTATTTCCCGTTCTTCCAGCTCCTTCTCAGCATTTTCTGGTAGAACAATTTCAAAATCATTCTTAGGCGCAGGGAGGCCCAACAACCCCATACGGAGATGTTCACGAGATTCTCTTTCCTGCAAAAAAGAAATCGGTCCTTCTCAATTCACACCGTAAGTATCAACTAATAATTTCTGTAAGAACTTCTATAACAGCAGGGCATGTGACACATGACTATAATTACAAAACTCAGGAGACTGAGGCAGGATTGCCACAAGCTCAAATCCAGCTTGGGCCTCAAAAACAAAACAAAACAAAAATCTCTGAAACAATTGGCTTGGGGCCAGTAAGATGGTTTAGCCAGTAAAGGTCCTTGCCTCCAACACTGATCATCTGAGTCTGACTTACAAGATTCACATGGTAGAAGGAGAGAATCAATTCCTGCAAGATGTGCTCTGACCCATATGTGAACACCATGTGCACACACCTATGCCACATGCCTACACACTAAATAAGAAAATAAACTGTAATTTTTAAATGTTCAAATATATAAAAGTAAAACAATTAGCTAAGTAGTAACTCTAGAAAACTGATACCCACCTTTTTTGTTATCTCATCTTCCTACATTAATATCAACTTTATTCTGTGATCTTAAAAATATATCAAGGCGGGATCCAAGATGGCGGCAGCCTGCACAGACATATTTTGATTTCGGGGTTAACAGTCACAAGGCGGCAAGTGTTGCAGGACGCTGTATAAAGGGCACAACACCTTCTAAATCTCACCCAACTACCCAGGGACCACTGAGGATCCCTCCGCAGGACGCTCCTTCCCACTCTTGGACACGCAAGAAGCCGCTGGACATGGGAATCAGGATCACCCATCCCCCACCAGGAGAGACTCCCAGTAAATTCCAACCTAATACCCAGTGGGCAGATTCAGATCCCACGCAGAGATAATCCCCACCCTGCTGGGCACCCCCAGGTCTCCCACAGACGATCCAACTATCTGGCGAAAGGTTGCGACCCTTGGAAGAGAGCGCAGCTCTGCTGCAAAGTGCCTTCAGACTGCAGATCGCAGTCTGTGACGAAACTGGCCAGTTTACAAGCCGCGGGAGCGGCAAGGCTATTGGAGCTGAACTGCAGATTTACCCGCTACAGGAACCAACCCTAGGCAAACTGCAAGATATTTGAAACTGTCGTATATCGGACTTTTGTACTAGTACTGGCCCTTCCGGCGGGGAACCAGAGCTTACTTGTACACAGCTCCACCACCTAGATTAATTAGGTCTCCAACTGGGAGGAGGGACTGAATGACTCACCTTATAGGGGTGGAGTAAGGCAACTCAAACCCTATACCAAAGCGCCCCCTTTGGACCCAAGTCCAGAAGACAGAAAAAAAATTCCACATGGCCAGAGGCCCCAGACCAAAAAAACAGAAGAGCGAAATGTCTCCAACAAAAGAAAGCAACGCTATTCCGTCCAGCCCGAACCACCTCACCACAACTGAAACACATGAAAACGATGACAATTCTACATTATGGAAAATGATAGAGTCCCTTCAAGAAGAACTTAAAACTATGAAGGAATTCAAAGAAGCCACAATTTTACAAGTCAAAACAATGAGCAACACCATTAAAGAGCTCCAAGCCAAGGTGACTCAGCTTCAACAGGAAAAGGACAAAGCAATGAAAGATCTCCAGACAAAAACAAGCAAACTGGAGAAGGAAATGTACAAAACGAACAATACCATTCAAGACATGAAAACAGAAATGGAAACAATAAAGAAAACACAGTCAGAGTTAAAAGAGGAAATGGAGAATCAAGGAAAGCGAACAGGAACTACGGATGTGAGTATCAAAAATAGGATGCAAGAGATGGAAGACAGGATCTCAGGCATGGAAGATTCGATGGAAGAAATCAGTACAACATCCAAAGAAAATGAGAAAGCTAAAAAAATCTCTCACCACAACATCCAAGAAATCAAGGACTCAATGAAAAGACGGAACCTAAGAATTATAGGCATAGAGGAAAGAGAAAACTCACGACTCCATGGTCCAGGAAATATCTTCAACAAAATCATAGAAGAAAACTTCCCAAACCTAAAGAAAGAGATGCCAGCAAAAATTCAAGAGGCTTACAGAACACCAAAGAGATTAGATCAGAAAAGAAACTCCTCTCGCCACATAATAATAGAAACTCCAAATGTAGAAAACAAAGAAAGGATATTAAAAGCTGTAAGAGAAAAAGGCCAAGTCACATACAATGGCAGACCCATCAGAATCATACCTGACTTCTCCTCAGAAACTTTAAAAGCTAGAAGGGCCTGGACGGATGTTCTACAAGCCCTGAGAGAACATAGGTGCCCAGCCAGACTACTATACCCAGCAAAACTCTCTATCAACATAGATGGAGAAAACAAGATATTCCATGACAAAATCAAATTCAAACAATATCTCCTCACAAACCCAGCCCTACAGAAGATCCTAGAAGGAAAATTCCAACACAGAGAAGATAACTACACCCAAGAAAACAGAGGAAATAGAAACCTCCACAGCAACTAAACAAAAAGAAACACAAGACAGCTATCTATACCAAAATAATGGGAAATAACAACCCCTGGTCACTAATATCCATCAACATCAATGGACTAAACTTGCCAATAAAAAGACACAGACTTACAGACTGGATCCGTAAACAAGACCCATCTTTTTTCTGTATACAAGAAACACATCTCACTATTGAAGATAAACACTATCTCAGAGTAAAGGGCTGGGAAAAGGTTTTCCAAGCAAATGGACCCAGGAAAACAGCTGGAGTAGCCACCCTAATATCAAACAAAATAGACTTCCAATTGAAGTTAATAAAAAAAAGACAGAGAAGGGCATTACATACTCATTAAAGGAAATATCCACCAAGAGGACACCTCAATATTGAACATCTATGCACCAAATACAAAGGCACTTACATTTATAAAAGAAACGCTTCTAAAACTTAAATCGCACATCGATCCAAACACTTTAATAGTGGGAGACTTCAACACCCCACTCACAACGATGGACAGATCATCAAGACAGAAGCCAAACAGAGAAATAATGAGTCTTACAGAGATCATGAAACAAATGGACCTAACAGATATCTACAGAACGTTTCACCCAAACACAAAAGAATACACCTTCTTCTCAGCACCTCATGGAACCTTCTCCAAAATTGACCATATAGTTGGACACAAAGATAGCCTCAACAGATACAAGAAAATTGAAATAACCCCTTGTATCTTATCAGACCACCATGGAATAAAGCTGGACTTCAATGGCAAAAGAATCAACAGAAAGTCTACACTCACATGGAAATTGAACAACTCTTTACTAGAAGACCACTGGGTGAGGGAAGAAATAAAGAAGGAAATCAAAGACTTCTTAAAATCCAATGAAAATGAATATACAACATACCCAAACCTATGGGACACAATGAAAGCTGTGCTACAAGGAAAGTTCATAGCACTAAGTGCCTTCAAAACGAAAATTGTGACAGCTCATATTAGCGAATTAACAGCTAAACTGGGTGAATTGGAAAAAAAAGAAGCAAACACTCCCAAGAGGAGCAGAAGGCAGGAGATCATCAAACTTAGGGCTGAAATCAACAACATAGAAAGAAAAAGAACTATACAAAGAATCAATGAAAACAAGAGTTGGTTTATCGAGAAAATCAACAAAATAGACAGACCCTTAGCCAAATTAACTAAAAGACAGAGGGAGAAAACACAAATCAACAAAATCAGAAATGAAAAGGGAGAAATAACAACAGACACTGAGGAAATCCAGAGAATATTTGGATCCTACTTTAAAAATCTATACTCCACCAAATTTGAAAACTTAAGTGAAATGGACAATTCTCTTGATAGATTCCACCTACCAAAGCTAAATCAAGATCAGATAAACAGATTAAACAGCCCTATAACCCCTAAGGAAATAGAAACCGTCATTAAAAATCTCCCAAACAAAAAAAGCCCAGGGCCAGATGGCTTTAACACAGAATTCTACCGGACCTTCAAAGAGGAGCTAACACCAATACTTTTCAAACTCTTTCACAAAATATAATCTGAAAGAACATTGCCAAACTCATTCTATGAGGCCACAGTCACCCTGATTCCTAAACCAAACAAAGACCCAACAAAGAAAGAGATCTTCAGACCAATCTCCCTCATGAACATTGATGCAAAAATACTTAATAAAATACTAGCAAACCGAATTCAAGAACACATCAAAAGTATCATACACCATGATCAAGTAGGCTTCATCCCAGGAATGCAGGGATGGTTCAACATACGAAAGTCTATCAACGTCATTCACCATATAAACAAGATGAAAGAAAAAAACCACATGATAATCTCGCTAGATGCAGAAAAAGCATTTGACAAAATCCAACACCCCTTCATGCTAAAAGTTCTGGGGAGAACGGGGATACAAGGACCGTACCTAGAAATAATAAAGGCAATATACAGCAGGCCAGTGTCCAACATTAAATGGAGAGAAACTTGAAGCATTTCCTCTAAACTCAGGGACAAGACAAGGATGTCCACTTTCACCGTATCTCTTCAATTTGGGACTTGAAGTTCTTGCTAGAGCAAAAAGACAACTAAAGGAGATCAAGGGGATAAACAACGGAAAAGAAGTCAAATTATCCCTATTTGCAGATGATATGATAGTATACATAAGCGACCCCAAAAATTCCACCAGAGAACTCTTACAGCTGATAAAACACCTTCAGCAAAGTGGCTGGATACAAAATTAATTCAAAAAAATCAGAAGCCCTTTTTTATACAACAAACAAATGGGCTGAGAAAGAAATAAGGGAAACAACCCCCTTCACAATAGCCACAGAAAACATAAAAAACCTGGGGGTAACTCTAACCAAGCAAGTAAAGGACCTGTACAAAAAGAACTTCAAGCCCTTGAAGAAAGAAATGGAAGAGGCCTTTAGAAGATGGAAAGATCTCCCATGCTCAAGGATAGGTAGGATCAACATAATAAAAATGGCCATCCTACCAAAAGCAATATATAGATTCAATGCAATTCCTATCAAAATACCAATACAATTTTTTATAGACTTGGAAAGAGCTATTCTCAATTTCATATGGAACAACAAAAAGCCCAGAATAGCTAAATCAATCCTGTACAATAAAGAAACATCTGGAGGTATCACCATCCCAGATTTCAAGCTGTACTACACAGCAATAGTTCTAAAAACAGCATGGTATTGGTATAGAAACAGACCAGTAGATCAATGGAATCGAATTGAAGATCCAGAAATAGACCCACACACTTATGGCCACCTAATTTTTGACAAAGAAGCCAAAACGGCACAATGGAAGAAGGACAGCATCTTCAACAAATGGTGCTGGTCCAACTGGATATCCACTTGTAAAAGAATGAAATTAGACCCATACTTATCACCTTGTACAAAACTTAAGTCCAAGTGGATCAAAGACCTTTTAACATAAGACCTGTCACACTAAATCTACTAGAAGAAAAAGTGGGAGAAACCCTCGAACTAATTGGCACAGGCGACAACTTCCTGAACAGAACACCAACAGCTCAGGACCTGAGATCAACAATCAATAAAAGGGACCTCATGAAACTGAAAAGCTTCTGTAAGGCAAAAGACACTGTCATTAGAACAAAACGGCAGCCTACAGACTGGGAGAAAATCTTCACCAACCCCACATCTGACAGAGGGCTAATATCCAAAATCTACAAAGAACTCAAGAAATTAAATGCCAAGAAACCAAATAATCCTATCAAAAAATGGGGGACAGAGCTAAACAGAGAATTCACAAAGGTGGAATCCCTAATGGCTGAGAGACACTTGAAGAAATACTCAACATCCTTAATCATCAGAGAAATGCAACTCTGAGATTCCATCTCTCACCTGTCAGAATGGCTAAGATCAAAAGCTCAAATGACAGCACATGCTGGCGAGGGTATGGAGAAAGGGGTACCCTACTCCATTGCTGGTGGGAATGCAGGCTTGTGCAACCACTATGGAGGTCAGTCTGGCGATATCTTAGAAATCTTAGAATAGCTTTGCCTCAGGACCCAGCCATACCACTTCTGGGTATACACCCAAATGCCTCTTCACGGAATCATAAGGAAGTTTCCTCATCTATGTTTATATTTATAGCAGCCTTATTTGTAATAGCTAGAAACTGGAAACAACCCAGATGTCCCTCAACCGAAGAATTGGTTAAAAAACTGTGGTACATCTACACAATGGAATACTATCCAGCTATCAGGAACAATGAAATTATGCAATTTGCAGCCAAATGGATGGAACTAGAAAAGCTCATCCTGAGTGAGCTAACCCAGACTCAGAAGGACGCATATGGCATCTATTCACTTATAGTAGGATTTTAGCTATATAGTAGAAGGTATCGATACTACAACTAACACACCAAAGGGAACTTGGACATAGACTTTTTATTTTTTATATATTTTTTATATTTTTTTTCTATTTTTTAGTCTCTTTTATCTATTTGTCTGCTTATTGGTTTGTTGTTTAGTAGTTCTCTCTCCCGGGCAATGAGACACTTTTCACTAATGGTACTGCTTCGTAGACCCCCAATGAATGAGGAGGCTCTTGGCCCTCATACGACCTCTTAACTGAGATGAGGGACTGTTATACAAGGACACCCCACCCCAGAGAAATGGGATGGAAGGGTTAGGAGGTAAAGAAAAAAAATGAAATGTGATGTTTCAGCCTTTTACTACTAATTGTCATAAACTGTTTAGGATAATTAAGAAATGCAAACTAATGGTTATGCAAGCCGGTCATTCTGTTAGGTACTATGACAGTCTACTATAGTTATTTTGTAAGCTAATCAGAAATAAAGCTGCTAAGAGACAAGCAACATCTGCTCACCCTAATAGAAGAGACAGATAGGGCCTCTTCAAAAACCTCAAGAGATCTGCAGAATATGGCATTCAAAGATGTTTTCATAACTTTAGATTTTTTTATATCAAGACATATCAACTCCTGACAGCACCCCCTATTCTCCTCCAAGTAGAAGATGAGCATCGAAGAATCTCCAGTGGGAGATGATTGAATTAGTCGCAAGACTATCTCTTGGTAGGAAAAGCCCCTTGCCCCAACTGTAGACAGAATGCTGTCCAAAAAGGACAAAACCTTTCGGAAGCAGGTAAGTTGACAGCCTAGCTCTGCCAAGACAGGGTAGGTAAGTCCTTCAAAACCCCTGCTCTACAATCAATGTCTGTCAGAGAAACGGGGCCAAACAACTGAAGATCGATGCTGTAATGTATGGAGAGAAAATGGGAACTTCCCAGGCAGCCACTGGTAGTCATTTCTTAGTCTGGGAAGCTGCAGGCCCTGTACTTCCTATAAAATCAGATATATTTATCCCTCTCAGGTCTCTGAGGTGGTTGAAGAACAGATAGCTAGAGTCTCATAATTAAATTTTGAGTTGTTTAGGAGTCAAGAGAGTGTTATAGATCTAAGAAGATACTTTTAAAATTGTGTTGCAAGTTAGTATGAATGTTGAGTCAGTTATAGAACTTTAAACTCATGGAGATGGTTAGATAGTAGAATGTTAAAGTCAGGTACCAAATACATATGGACTGGACATTGGGAATGTACGCTAAGCCATATAACCCTCATAACTGTGGCCTAATTACCTCTGTTGTTTTGTATTGTATTTATTATTAGAAGAGAAAGAGCCATTTGTTGGACTGAAAGGGGAAACTGTAGGGGGAAATAAGATATACCTTAAACTTAAAAGAAAAAAAAAGGGAAGAGGATGGGGGGTTGAGGGTGGGAGGGTGGGACTGGAGGGGGAATAGGGAGGGGACTGTGACTGAGATGTAACTTGAAATAAAAAAGTAAAGGAAAAAAAAGTATCTCAAAACTATCTCTTCAGGGACAGAGAAAAGCTTGTTAGGACCTGCATTTGAGTTGGTATTACAAAAAAAAGAGCAAGAGGGGGGGAGGGAAGAAGGAAGGAAGGAAGGAAGGAAGGCAGCTCTTCCAGAGGACTTGGGTTCAATTCCCAGCACCTACACAGCAGCTCACAACTGTCCCTTAACTCTAGCTCCAGGGGCTCCAACACCCTCACACAGATGCACATGCAGGCAAAACACCAATCCACATAAAAATAAAAAAACAATAATAATTTAGTTTAAAAATTTAGGGCTGGCCAGCACTTGGGAGGCAGAGGCAAGTGGATCTCTGAGTTCAAGGCTACCCTGGTCTATAGAGTGAGTTCCAGGATAGCCAGGACTACACAGAGAAACCCCATCTGGAAAAAACGAAAAAAAAAAAAAATAAAAAAAATAGAGAGCTGGAGGTGCCTCAGTATAGAGCACCTGCTTAGCAGGTTGAAGGCCCTGGGCTCAGCGCCTGGCACTGAGTACGTAACTGTAAGGAGAACTGACACTTACCATCTGCTTCACGTAAGAGGGGTCACTGTAGTCTGCCAGTCCATCCTCTGGATTAATGTTCAATTTGTCTCTAAGTGGTGTTCTACCTGGAGTGGCATTAGTGACTGGTTTGGGGGTTGTTCCACTCCGGGGAGTCAGCCCTTCAGCACCATTAGAAGGAGTCCTAGACAAACAGAAATCTAAGTCATGCAATATGCATGAAATAAGGAATAATGACAGCAAAACCTCTCTCTCGCTCTCATTGTGTCATCTAGATTAAAACAGAAGTTTACTTTGGTGAGCATAGTATTTACATGTGTTGTACTGGCTTCTAGTCCTAACATCTGACATTTTGCCTCCCTGTATTAGGTCCACCAAACAGCTTTTCACCTGTGATGCGTTAGGGTAACTAAGAACAAGCATCTGCCAGGGAGGTTGGCAGCTGAACTCAAGGCCCAGATGACTGACTGAGTCCAGGGTAATCTTCACTTGCCACCTCCCTTCTTAAGTCTTTAGCTTTCATGTCACACTCATTCCCATCAAAAGTGCATTTTAAGTGCTTTATGCCTTTATATTTTGTTTGGAAACCAAACACCACATTTTTAGGATCACATCTAAGTATGCATAGGCTCTCTTAACAATAAAGTCCAGTTGCAACTTATATTTTAATTAGTCAAAGCCTTTCTGGTTTTGGTTGCTTACTTCCTGCATCTTGGCTGTGTTCCAGACTGATGGTACTGCCAGACATCTGTTCCCAACAGGTGCGGTGTTATCATTTAAGACATGGTCCCTGCCCCCAAGGAGCTTACAATCTATTTGAGAGACAAGATATACACAGGAAAATAGAGATTAGGCTCTCCGTAGCCTCACAGGAAGCAATAAATATTATACAAAGTCTAGCTTCCAATTCTTCTTGATTCTGTTGTCATCTACTGTAATGGACTGTGGGATTTCTATCCTAAATAACCCATAGAGGGCATAGCTTAACACCTAAAAATAAATACCAGGGCTGGAGAGGTGGCTCAGAGATTAAGAGCATTGACTGCTCTTGCAGAGAACTCAGGTTCAATTTCTATGTGAACTCAAAACCATCTTTAACTCCAGTTCTGTAGAGCCAATACCCTCTTCTGGCCTCCAAAGACACCGATTAGGCCACATCAAAAGGCAAGTTGAACACTTATTTCCATTGTCTATCAACATTACACACACACACATACACACACACATATATATATACACACAGACACACACAGACACACACACACACACACACACACATACACAGACACACAAAACATGCTGCCCAGGTTCTTGGATTCAAGTTTTTGTAAAATATAAAACATGCTGCTCTTTCCAATACCTGAAAGGGGTAGACAGAACCGTATTTGGAGTCTGCACAACCTGCCGCTGTGGGGTCACACCAGAGAAGTCACTCTCATGCAGTGGGGTATTAAGCCCACCTTTCAATGGAGTGTCCACATTGGTCAAGGCCATGAGGTTCTGGGCTTCCTGAGGATAAAGAAGAGGGCACAACAGTTCAGCAAGGTTAGCGGAATCCTCCCTCTGGTCCTCTTAGAAATCTCAATGCAGACAGAATTTTTACACATTTTATCAATGAACACCAGAAAAGGAATGCTGTGCCATACAGATGTCAGCATTTTCATTCCTTTGTCAACCTAACACATCACATCAGGGTCTGAAAAAAGTTCACATGTCCCGGTAAGCTCCTGTCACCAGGTATGGATGCCACATGCCTGAATCCTGGCACTTAGGATGGAGAGGCAGGACAATCAGCAGTTCAAAGCTACCCTCAGTTACACAGTGAGTATGAAGCCAACCTGGAATACCTGAGACTATATGGGGAAGGAGGGTACAACACTGCTGTGACTCATGTATGAAACTACCTTTGCCCGAGAGCTTCTCCCGTTATCCATGCCAGATCGCTTTACAATGAAAAGTACTAAGAATTCAAAGTTCCTGAGCTGAGCACAAATGCCACAACACCCAGGTTTTAGTCTGACTTCATCACTAATTCTTTATCCAACGTTCATAAGCATCTCTGAGTCTCTGCTTCCTCTGTTGGGAGGTTAAGACAGTCCCAAGAGCCAGTGCACTCCACAAGATTCATGGGATCAGGTTTCTTTTTTTTTTTTTTTTTTTTTTGGTTTTTCGAGACAGGGTTTCTCTGTGTAGCCCTGGCTGTCCTGGACTCACTTTGTAGACCAGGCTGGCCTCGAACTCACAAAGATCCGCCTGCCTCTGCCTCCCACGTGCTGGGATTAAAGGCGTGCGCCACCACCGCCCGGCTGGGATCAGGTTTCTTTAAGTAGTCTCACCAAGTCTCTTTGAAGACTTAAGCATGTCTCAGCCTTCTCAACCTTTTGGCTAAGACCATGAACAGATAAGGTTCCTTTTAGCTCTCACTCTGCCGTTAACTATCTTTGCCTTACAATACCTTAGTGTCTGTGGCAGGCTTTCTTTTTCAAAGACAGGCATAAGCATCTCTCCATACACACTCTGTATGTCTTCAGTGTTCCTTTCCTCCCGCTCTCCTTAAATGTAGGTGAACCTGTATTTCACCTTGACTGACAGAATACAGCAAGAGTAGCATGGCTTGATTTCCAAGGCTAGTTCAGAACCATAACGTAGCTTCCCTCTACACACCTCTTAGATCAGTCTGTGGTACCAGGAGAGACGGCCAACCGCCATGCTGAAGACTGCACAAACCACGTGCAGGTGTAGAGTCTTGCTGTGCGTCCTGTGAAGTGGCTAACCTGTGTCCAGCATCACTCCTACACATGAGGGTGACACTCCATGTGTTCTAGCCACTACCTGTCAAGTCACCCCCAAATGCTGAGTGTTCCCAGTTGAAGTACTAGACATCTTAAGGCAAAGTGAACCAACTTTCTGTGTGCCCTGTTCAAAGTCCTAAGCCACAGCCATCATGAACACAGTAAAAGGGTAAAGCACTTAGAGGCAGAATGCACACAGCTGGATCAAGACTTACTCCATGACTCTGAGTACCTTTGCTCTTGGGAACTCTAGAATGTCACACTATCAAAGTTCTGAACATTCTCTGTTATTCCAAATACAAAGCATCTCATGGAAAGAGACAGGCTCTGAACTTCTGCACAAGAGGAGAAGGACCAAATGACAAAGCACCCAGAAGAGCAGAGGTGACATCATGACTTACATTATGTACCATGATCATAAGCAGGCAAAGAGAGAAAATATACTATCCTTAAAAAAAAAATTTGATACAACCAAATGACCTGGGAGAATTATTAGTTCTTTGCAGAGCTGTCTCATACTCAGGGAATTATTCTCTCTTCTTGGGTACACTGAAATGTTCCCACACTCTCCCTCTCCTATCAAAGACAAAATGAAGGTAAGGGTGACACCAAGGCAGCAGCTGCCATCTGTGGGAGGCGCTGACACAACGCAGGCTCAGAGACAAAATGAAGGTAAGGGTGACACCAAGGCAGCAGCTGCCATCTGTGGGAGGCGCTGACACAACGCAGGTTCAGAGACAAAATGAAGGTAAGGGTGACACCAAGGCAGCAGCTGCCATCTGTGGGAGGCGCTGACACAACGCAGGTTCAGAGACAAAATGAAGGTAAGGGTGACACCAAGGCAGCAGCTGCCATCTGTGGGAGGCGCTGACACAACGCAGGTTCAGAGACAAAATGAAGGTAAGGGTGACACCAAGGCAGCAGCTGCCATCTGTGGGAGGCGCTGACACAACGCAGGTTCAGAGACAAAATGAAGGTAAGGGTGACACCAAGGCAGCAGCTGCCATCTGTGGGAGGCGCTGACACAACGCAGGTTCAGAGACAAAATGAAGGTAAGGGTGACACCAAGGCAGCAGCTGCCATCTGTGGGAGGCGCTGACACAACGCAGGTTCAGAGACAAAATGAAGGTAAGGGTGACACCAAGGCAGCAGCTGCCATCTGTGGGAGGCGCTGACACAACGCAGGCCCTTGCACTGCTCTGCTCCACGTCAGTGCTCTGAGTCAGCCCTGGGAGCAGCAGCTCTACAAAGTTTCAGGCACATTGGCCATCAAAAGTCAACAACTGGAAAGGAGGGCTAGAGAGATGGCTCAAAGGATACTAGCACTGGCTGCTCCTGAAGAAGACCCAGGTTCAATTCCCAGCACCCACAAGGCAGCTCACAACTGTCTGTAACTCAAGTTCCAAGGGACCCAATGCCCTCTTCTGACCTATGCAGGCACTGCACACAAATGGTGCACATATATACATGTAGACAAAACATCCACACACATAAAACTTAAGAGTGTGAAACAGTAAGACCTGCACCTTCCTAACAAAAACAAAATGAAGGCAGAGAGTCAGGCTGGCTCCAAAATGCAGTGAATAAACAGATGATCCACCACTGAGCCTCTAGCTAAGCTTCTGTGCTGTAGGAAATGCTCTGGGATCATGGTCATCAAGACTAGTTCAAACTGTGGCCCTTCTCATACACAATCAAACCATGTGAAGTCCTCCATAGTGACACAAAGACTATCAACAGTGTGAAAGGCTCACTATACAATATGCCAGCATACCTGCAGAATCCTGTCTTGGGAGGCTGGTGTCCGTGGTGTTCTCAGAGCGATGCTGTTGTTTGTGACATTGTACTCAGACAGGAGAGTGCTAGAAGCAGAGTTCGTGATTCCAGACTCCTCTGCAGTCTGCCGTGCAACTTCACTGGCCTGGCCTACTTTCACAACTTCTTGGAGTTCTGCATCTGAAATCTAAAGGACAAGACCAGTCCAGTAAATGCTTTATCAGAGAACACTGCAGCTTAAACTCTCCGTGTTTCAGAAGGATGACTTGCTGGAGTGCAGTCAAAAGCAAAAACTCCTCACTGTTATACTTAACTTTGCCTGGCTTTAACATTTCCAAAATAAAACTTCAAGCCTTCCTTTTACTATGGGTGAAAACAATTCATATTACAACAACTGACTACAATGACTGTATTTTCATAGTTAAAAAGTATTTTAGTGCCAGGTGTGGTGGCGCATTCCTTTAATCCCAGCACTTGGGAGGGAGAGGCAGGCGGATCTCTGTGAGTTCAAGGACAGCCTGGTCTACAAAGTGAGTCCAGGACAGCCAGGGCTACACAGAGAAACCCTGTTTTGAAAAAAAAAAAAAAACAAACAAAAAAAGAGTATTTTAGTATTTTTATTCTTTCTAAATTCCATACAATGTTTATTGATCCTATTTAACACCCCTGAGCTCCTCTCAGATCTGTGCCACCGTCCCTACCCATCCAGCTTCATGTTTCCTTTCTTAAATATAAAATGGATCATAAATGTGTGTGCAGCCCTTGCACAGGAGTCATGCCAATCTTTGTCTTGTTCCAATGTTGGTATACATACTTGCCATAGTTAAAAATTTTTAAGTCAATATATTGATAGATTGTGCCAAGAACTTAAGTGCTTGTACAAAATGATTAATAAGAAAATATTACTGAAAATCAACTAAATATCACACAGTCCACTAAACCACAAGATCTCTGGGAAAAATCTAAAGTGTTACTTCTACAATTTTACCAAAAGAAATATCCTTAGAAATATTAAGTAAAATTCAATTAAGACTATCAACCAGGGGCTGGAGAGATGGCTCAGAGGTTAAGAGCACTGGCTGCTCTTCCAGAGGTCCTGAGTTCAATTCCCAGCAACCACATGGTGGCTCACAACCATCTATAATGAGATCTGGTGCCCTCTTCTGGCCTGCAGGCATAACTGCAGACAGAACACTGTATACATAAAAAAATAAAATAAAATAAAATAAATCTTTAAAAAAGAAAGACTGCCAACCACTGGAAGCAGAAGCACATGGCAAAACCGCACGCATGCCCCATCAACAGGCTCCTCCATGTGGTGTCTCCAATAGACTTTGGCTTCTTGAGCATTAAACACAAACCTAAGACAGCAGCCCACTGATATTTTCTGACTATGACATAAGCATGTAAATTCACAGTATGACACTTTTCCAGTTACCTGAGGGGCAGGTAGCACTAGCTTGCTTCTCTTTTTAGTAAACTCAGAGACACCACTAGTTTGAAGAATAGCTGATGGTAAATCAGATTCCTTTTTCCTTTTTAAATGCTGTTTGTCTTTTTTTCTATCTCTTCCTTCTTTCTCACTGTTATGGATCAAGGCAGAAAAGATTACACACAGGCAATATCAATAGCTATATAAATATTAAGACTTTAAACAATTCAACTTCTAAGAAAATAATTTTTTGAAACAAAAACAGTATATTTAAAAAAACAGTATATTAAGCTGTTCTTATATCATAACTCATCTAGTAAATCTGAGAAGAATACAAACTTGGAATAGTAACAGAATTATTAACAAAACAGAAGACACTAATTTAAGAAATAAAATTTAAAACCTGAAACTATAAAGATAAATAGAACATTATATATGTCAAAAAAGTACAAGAACTTTACTATGTTCATGTAAGAATACGATGGAGCAGACAGAATATACCATAAATGTTTAAATCTCCCATTACTAAGTTGTTCTGATTTTAAAAGTTCATATAAAATCTTTTAACATTTATCTGCTTATCTTGGAAGCTGGGAGTGCACCCACATGCAATGGTGTGCATGAGACACTCAGAGACAGCCAGTAGGAGCTTGCTCTCTCCTTCCACCATATAGGTCCCAGACATTAAACTCAGGTCATCAGGCCTGACAGCAGGTCCCTTTACCCACTAGGCTATCTTGCTGCCCAACTAAAGAAAAAAACTATTAAGGGTATGCTCCTAATGGTAATCAGGCTGGAGAGACAGCTCAGTGGTTAACGACACTGGGTGGCTACTCTACCAGCTGACGCTAATTTGATTTCCAGCACCCATATAGTAGCTCACAACCATCTGCAACTCCAATTCCAGGGGATTCAATGTCCTCTTCTGGCCTCCATGAGCACCAGGCATAGGATATACGCATACATACAGGCAAAACACCCACACAGATTCAAAAACAAGAAAAGATGTCATCATTGAGTAAACAGTCTACTAAAACAGAGCACTAATTCAAGAAACACACATCAGATCAGTGAGATGGTTTAGCAGGTAAAGACACCCACCTCCCAAACTTGACAACCCCATGACCCACATGGTAGGAGAGAAGCAACCTTGTCTTCTGACCTCTATATGGGTGCCATGACATACATATCACACAAATATACAGAAAACACACACACACACACACACACACACATACACACTCTAAACAGAACATTTTTGAAAAGAACTGCAAATGACAGCCTGGGTCCACTGATTTTCTCACACAGGTAAACCCACTGGACTAGTAAAAGCATAAGGAGGCTCTATCATTCTCAACTCTAAGAACATGGCTGACAATCCAGGCTTCCCGGAGACTATTACACCCATTTCCAAACTCAAAGGGACTCACGATCTTAGCTCCCCATCAAGATCCTGCTGTCGTAATTTCCTGAAATCTGCATCAAGGGCCTGGTAATTCTCCTCAGAAGTATCATAAAAACCAAGAGCAGGCTTCTTTTCAAATGGGATTTCAGCATTATAATCAACTCCTCTCTTCTTTTTCCTCTTCTTCTGAATCTCTATGCCAGCTGCTCGAAGCTCTCGTCTTTTCTGGAGAGCGGCAAGGCGCCTAGAGAAAAAAAAATGCAGAGTCACCTTGACAACCAACACTGCCAGGCAGAGATGGGTCAACCCCACAGTGGTAAGAAAACTATCTGGTTATTTGAAAAAGAAATATTTACTCAAGCCTTTCTCTCATACCAACTGCCAAATTCAAGCCTTTACCTCACACCAATTGCCAAATTCCAGTTCTGATATAAAAAAACATCATAAGGCAAGAAGAGAAAGCAGAGAAACTGTAAGTGAATGTGCACCTTATCTGGTACACATTCTGAATAAGAATATATCTGTGGGACACACAAGATGGGTTTTCTTTTTTTGTTTGTTTGCTTGCTTTTTCTTTTAGGGGGAGGTTGCAAGGGTGGAGGGTAGATACGAAGGACCAGGAAGATGAGTGAGACTAGGCTGCATGATGTGAAATTCACACACACACACACAAATCAATAAAAAATTTAAAAACAACAAAAAAAAAGAATATAGCTACTAGTCTGGCAGTAGTGGTGCAAGCCTTTAATCCCAGTACTTGGGAGTTTGAAGGCAATCTGGTCTATAGAGGGAATTCCAGGGCAGCCAGGGCTACGCAGAGAAACCCTGTCTCAAAAACAAACAAAAAAAGAATATAGCTACTAATAAATTAAGTACCAAAACAAAAGATTAATAATGTCAAGATTTAAATTTTAAAACTGAAGCACAAAAAATTCATGAAACAAAATAAAAAAAAAAATACTTGCTACTAATCAGAAATGGTTAAATACAGTTTATGTACAAGGTGGACCTAGGAGTTAGAGGTGAAAATGATCAAAATGGAATGAAATCTCAAAGAAATAATAAAATACTATTTTAAAATATTTCATGTAAATTTTTAAAGATATATTATTTTATTTATGTGTATGCGTGTCTGTGTGAGTAACTCCACATGCATGCAGTGCCTGAGGAGTTCAGAAGAGGGTGCTGGAAGTCTCAGAGCTGGGGGTGTCCTAGATGGCTGTGAGCTGGGAACAAAACTGTGAAAAAGCAATGCTTTCTCTTAACCCTGAGTCATCTCTCCAGCCTTCTATGTAGAATTTTTAAAAATGGTAATGTTAAAAGAAAAAAAAAATAGAAATAAAATTTTTAAAAATGGTAACGTTAAAAGAAAAAAAATAGAAATAAAAGGTTTACTTAACTAATAATCAGAAATTAAATTAGCATGCACCATTCCTGCGTATCTAGTCACTATCATTCTGAATTTTATTCTAATGGCAAAAGTGTAAAAAATGAGGCTGGGCATGGTGGCACACGCCTTTAGTCCCAGCACTAAGGAGGCAGCTGGATCTCTGTTGAGTCTGAGGCCATACCAAGCCGTAGGCCAGCCAAAACTACATAGTAAGTTCATCTCAAAAGAAGTCTAAAACCAGGGCTGGAGAGATGGCTCTGTGGTTAATTAAGAGCACTGGCTGCTCTTCCAAAGGACCCAGGTTCAAATTCCAGCACCCACATGGCAGTTCACAGCTGTCTGTAATTGCCGGACGTGGTTGCACACACCTTTAATGCCAGCATTCTGGAGGTAGAGGCAAGGTGGATCTCTGTGAGTTCAAGGTCTACAAAGTGAGTCCAGGACAGCCAAGGGGCTATACAGAGAAACCGTCTCAAAAAAACAAACAAAAAAACCCAAATGTGTAAAAGCAAACAGTCTCCAGCAAAGGTAAAAAGAAAACCAACTAAGGTAGCTTCAAAAAAAAAATTTAGAAATGTACATTAAAAGCCTAATAGTATTTTTATTTTTTAAGCTACCAACTCACTTCTCTGACTTCAACCAAGAAAATAAATCAACACAAACAAGAACTTAATCAGAAACTGATTTGCTGAACACTGGCCACAATAAATTCACTGAATTAACTGAATGAATTTACAAAAAATATAAGACAAGATACACCAAAGATATGCTAAGGTATTATGCAGGCTTTACATAACTTCTCAAGTATATACAGTCTACATAATCTTGAGAAAAGCTATAAAACTTGCCTGACATAGAATGAGGCCTAAGGTAGAACAGAATAAAATGTTGCACAAAAACTACATGCAGATCTATCAGCCAGCGTGAAGGAGGAGTCAAGGGCAGCAATAGTTAATTGTGGCAAACAGTGGAGGGTAAAACCCATTTAATTCCATTTTTCCTTTGTATTTCTCAATAATGCTATAATTTTAGTGAGTTAATGAGAACGTTATTCACAGTATTAAAGATAGAGAAACAAATCACAAACCAGTATACACAAGAGTGACTGCCAAGCACAAGGAACTCAAAAACACTCCCCAGAAAAAATGAAAGACGAAGGGCATGACAAATATATAAACATTCAAGAAAATATAGCTAAACTTGGTGAGAAACACAAGCAGTCAACAGCTGCAAACAGACGGAGGAAGAAACTCCACACAGGCAGTCAACAGCTGCAAACAGACGGAGGAGGAAACTCCACACAGGCAGTCAAGAACGTGCGCTCCATCCCCAGCCAGCTAGCAGTCATGGGCTTTCAGGGCAGGACAGCCTAGCCATCAGCACTCTCGCTCTGCCACCAGACACCCAGCGGCACAGGCTCCTTCTTCCACCCAGACAAGGGTTCTCCCTCAGGGACACTACCACTGGGAATACAGCCCTGAGAGCTCTTTCTGCTCCAGCTTCTGGAATGAAGATTCTACACTGGGAGAGATTCAAGGACTTCCTACCACCCCTGTTCTCCAGCAAGCTCAGCCCCTTAACCAAGAGTGCCAATCAGAAATGCACACAGTCAGAGACCTGGAGAAGACAGACCTAAGAGCAACATGAACTCCAGCCAAAGGGCACTCTCAAAAGCAGAAACATCTGTGGTCAACAGCAACTGGAAAGAAGGAGCAGATTCAGTGTGGACTGAGGTCAACCTGTGAGCCAACTAGCTTGATAGTGATCTCTCCTGGAGTCAGAATAAACCTCAAAGGCTGAGCTCAGAACTATCTCTTCAAAGGAGCCCAAACTGGATGAGATCCATCTACACAGCAGTTTGTAACCCCAGAACACTGCTGAAAGCATGGTAACAATCAGGAGAAAGGTATCAACAAGAACCCTGCCCGCACCATGCCATCCCACAATGACTGTGGGATCCAAGACCCCCTCCCTGAGAAGCAGCACCAGAGGCTGCTCATCTGGAGAGCAGCAGAACAGACTTCACTGACGTAATGAAACTGGTATCAAAACAAATAAACAATTAAAAATAATCTGCGTAGAGACGGGGGTTCAGTACCCACAACTATTATGTTACCATTTCAATAACATGAGAAACATGGCAGTTCTCAAGAAAAAAAAGTGAGAGTTGTGCAGACGTCAGTCAGTTACAAGAGAACCCCAGTAAGATTCACAGTGGCTGTGTATGAGAAGTGACTGTATACAGAACAATCCAACTAAGTCCATGTTGATGGGTTTACAGACACAAACATACAACTACAATGAAAGAAGTCTTGACGGATGTATTCCAAAGGTAAACTTCATTCTTAAATAACAGAAACAAAGAGTAAACACATTAGAGAACATTCCCCACATCATGCTAAGTGCCTCTAACTAAAGCATATGCTATTGTGTCAACCACATCCTAAAATGAAGTATTAACAGAAGTGGAAGGAAACATATACTCGTTTATACTGATTTTAAGTTGTAAGAAATTTTTTTTTTTAAAGATTTATTTCATTTATTTTATGCATATGTGTGCTCTATCTGCATGTACACCTGCAGTCCAGAAGAGGGCACCAGATCACATTGTGAATGGTTGTGAGCCACCATGTGGTTGCTGGGAATTGAACTCAGGACCTTTGGAAGAGCATTAGGCAGTGCTCTTTAACCGCTGAGCCATCTCTCCAGCCCCAAGAAATTTTAAGTTAAAAAAAATTTAACATCTGGACTAGTCTTGAACCATGCTTCACACACAGGTCAGTCCTACCTGTTGCAAGATGTATGCAGCACACAGCTTACATAAACACACAGATGCTACAAGAAATCGTAGGGTAAATTAAAATCTGCGCAGATGTACTTCAATCAATCAATCCTGACCAAACTTAAAAGCCTTTCACAGATGCAATTACTGTATTCCTTGCCAGCTCACATGATTAAACAACTTTCAAGAAACTGGGTTCTCAAATAGCCCTAGACAAAAATGGAGAAGTATTTTTCCAACCTTACATTACTTAGCCCTCAACGGTATACAGAATAGAAAGGTAGCTAGATGGGAAGAAAGTGTAGCACCTTCTCTTAGGTTCTGTTCACTATCCCATGTGTATCACACTCTTATCAATGTGACTACTCTACACTAAAGAATGAATGGTCAGCTATACCAAGAAGTACCCTCCATCCCAGGACCCAGCACTGCGAATACCAACACAGTGCTTGCTACCCACCAGGTCAAGAAGCAATTTCTAGACAGCACAAGAGCCAAAAAAAAAGGCCCTAGGTAGACTGTGGTGTGGGGAGTTTTCCAATACCTGAACCCCACAAGCTGCCACACAGTTCAGAAGGCATCTTTACCAACTTTCTGGTGGCTTCTGGGCATTATAATGATACTATAAATTTAACCAAAAGGAAGCAAGTAGAAGAGGGAAAGCCCGAGTAAAAACCAATGCCTAATATAGTTCACTTGCTTTTTTCATGAAGATTTCTATGGGAGCCTAGAATTCAGTTCAAGGCTCATTAACGTTAGCTCCCTCTATGTTCACCTGAGACTCCTGCTTCACAACCAACTTCTGCCCAACACTAGTCAAGGAGGGTAAGAAACTGGTCATTGATAGTCATGCAAAAGCCGCCTGACGCCGAGATGCTTCAACAGATCAAACACAGCATGCTGGGTCAAATGCCGTAATGTCTGCTGTGTTTTGCAAACTTTTTTTTAGGTTTTTCAAGACAGGGTTTCTCTGTGTAGCCCTGGCTGTCCTGGACTCACTTTGTAGACTGGCCTTGAACTCAGAGATCCACCTGCCTCTGCCTCCCTGAGTGCTGGGATTAAAGGCACCCGCCACCACACCTGGCTGCAAACTTTTTTTAAGTGTGTTTTTTCTATAACTACTCTGAAATGGTTAAGGAAAAACTACAGTTGTTTTTGTCTGTTCCACAACAATAAAGAAACTAAGGAGTAACAGCAAAATGGGAACTGCTCAGTTCAGACTAGTCACCAACCACAGAGGATAACCATATAGTTTTCCTGAGCCTAAAGATACACTACTAATTATTGGACATAGGATGAAAAACATACCTTGCTTCTTCCAACTGCTTCTCTCTTGCTTTCCTCTTAGCCTTCTTTCCTTGAGTATTGGCCAGGCGGGCTCGAGCCTCCGAAAGCATTTCAAGTTCATCTGCAGAAATAAAGACAAGAAAAAGTAAGTTCCTCTTCAAAGTCAGGCACACCCTAGTGTGTCCAAGACAAAAGCAAAAATGCATTCACTACTGGCTCAGGGCACAAAAACCTGTGAAGTCAGACAGGTCAGGTTACAATTTATCCCATTGCTAACTTGCTAGCTATGTGAACCTGGTCCCACATTCATCTCTGTGAATGCGCTTTCCTTTAAAACCAGAGTAAGAATTTCTACATCAGATGCTAAGACCTAAGAAAAATGAAATCTATTGAGCAAGTAGCAGGTATTCACTCACTGAAAGTTCTGCTGTAGTAACACCCTATCACCAACAAACTAGCACATTACAGGTAGAGAAACGCTAAATAACAACTAATCATGGGGAACTGAAAACCTTCAGACATATTTTTCCTTCAGAACTGCTTCTTCTCCAAGACATTTTCTAAAGCTCTCCAGAACAGAACAACAAAGTCATGCCGCCTAAGGCAGCCATGTGACTTGCGCAGCACTCCAGTCCAGTCAGATCACAGTCATCTCTACTCTTCCCTCAGTAACAACCACCAACTCAGTTTCTCCAGGGAGGGCCCGGTGCCTACATACAGCTTTACAAGTTTCTCAGGTCACAAGGATGCAGACAGCCTAGTCACAGACTAATCCCCCTTAGGAACCGCAGAGTACTATTAAATCTGGAAAGCTGTTAAGTACCCACAAGAAGGGTACTCAGAACTGTTCTCTACCCCCAGCAGGGAGAATCCAGCTCCCAGAGCTTGTATGACCCAGGTGCTGGGTATCATCTGTTGTAGCATCTCGGCGTCATGACTATCAGTTTGATGACTATCAGTTACAAGTTCCTTACCCTCCTAGACTAGTGTTGGGCAGGAACTGGCTGTGAGGCAGGAGTCTCAGCTGAACATAGAGGGAGCTAACGTTAATGAGCCTGGAACTGAATTCTAGGCTCCCAAAGAAATCTTCATGAAAAAGTAGATCTCATAGTGAGTACGTAGTAGATGTGGACCCAAAGCCCAACTTCTCTGACTTGACTCGCTGCCTCACAGAATCAACATGAGCCTCCAGCATAGTGTAGCCCTTTTGTGGAGAGAAAATCAGCCTGAAGTCGGAGAAACACCGAATGTGTTAGCTTGTTGCCTCTCTTTCTAGAAAGGGAATGAGAAACAGGATCCTGTGAGGCTCACCACTCATCTCTGGGACATCTGCCTACTACACTGCTCAGTTCATTAAATGAAATGACAGAGTGGAAAATAAGGGGGTATCATCCAAAAAAGCAGTTACTGTGGTAAAAAAAAAAAAAAGACCAGACATATTTGGGGAGATACTTAAAATAATATCCACAGACAGAACTGGGATTCTAAAAGTCAGTTCAAGAAGGACCTAAAAAGAATGTAAGGATGGCCTGAGTCATCTGCAGTTAGCAAAGAAGCACCCCAAGCGCCCACTTACCCTCGTCCATATCAATTGGATCAGGCCGAGCTGGTTTTGTTTCTGGATTTGGATCTATCTCTCCAGGTTTAAGTTTCCGAGGGTCATCTGTTGTTTCCTCTTCATTGTCCCTTTGGGCAGTTTTGTCCCTTGGGGGGGAAAAAAGCCCAGATGAGTTAGTCACAGCATCATACCATTTCGCATTAGAATTACCAAGGTTCCTAGCTCTGGCACTCTTTCTTTCCCAAAATAAACCAACAGATAAGCATTAAGAAAAACAGCATCTTTTACAGTTGCTTCTTGAGAATAAAATGGCATTAAAATTTCTTCAATTTCAGTATTTCCACTCATGATGAAACAAGCAGCCGTTACTCACAAATGCAGAACATTCTGAGAAACAAAGACACTACTGGAACAGAATGAAAAGGTCCTAATAAATTCTCAACAGCACTGGTGACAGGTGACCCTTATGCATTCCCCACATTCGCTCACTTGAGATGAGTATGACTTGCATATTTTGTAAATTATCCTTTTAAACAGGAAACAGAAGACATAATTTTGCTCAACCATGTGACATTTGGAATAAAGAATTCAATGACTTCAGTTTCTATTCTTTTAGTCACAGTCAAAATTAGGTTGCTAATGCTGTAAGTTTGTTCAGCACACTAACACACACACAGTCTTCAAGACGGTCAAAGGCACACTCACAGGAGGAATTCATAGTGTTCCAAGCACTGGGCTGCTGTTCTCCCTATGATCGGAGCAATGGTCCTCCACTGCGTCGGCATCAGCTTGGCCAAGTGCAAGAGTTTTTCCTCCTCTTCTCTGGACCATTCAGTTTTTTTAATACTTGGGTCCAGCCATTCATACCTATTAAAGACAACATTTCAAATATTAGCCAGTTACCCAGAACGAATCTCCGGTTTACACATTAGATGTACTGTCTAAAATCACTCACTGTCATCCTTCAATTACTAACACTATTCTGACAGAGACTATTCATTGTGAAGTTAAACTTACCCATCTTCTTCTCTTCACATTATATAAGTATGTAAGATTAGTAATACTTAAAAACCTAATTTGACTGAAATGCAATCATATGATTTCTTTTTCAACTGGTTTTTTAGGGTCCTTTTCTTTTTTTTTTAGGTTTTTCGAGACAGGGTTTCTCTGTGTAACAGCCCTGGCTGTCCTTGAACTCACTCTGTAGACCAGGCTGGCCTCAAACTCACAGAGATCCACCTGCCTCTGCCTCCTCAGTGCTGGGATTAAGGGGAGTGCTGGGATTAAAGGCCTGTGCCACCTGGAATGGTGGGTTTTTGTTGGGGGGTGTTGTTTTTTTGTTTGTTTGGTTGGTTTTGGTTTTTTGAGATAGGGATTTTCTCTGTGTAGCCCCAGCTCACTGTCCTGGAACTCACGCTATAGACCAGGCTGGCCATGAACTCAAGGATCTGCCTGCCTCTGCCTTCTGTGCTGGGATTAAAGGCATGCACCACCTCCCCCAGCACTTGTTCTTAACCTTTCTGGAGGTTCTAAAGTTATCTCGGGAGAAAAAAAAGCACCTTGTATTTTTTTATATATTACAATTTCACTGTACTTTATGTTTGAGTCCCACACCATCTTCACTTACTTCTCTAAGCATCCAGCTTAAACCCACCTAATGTTTAAACACTTTGTTTTCTTTTAAATTAAACTACTATAGAATCTTCCATCTTCTCACCTGCCCAATCCACCTTGTCTATCAGGTGTTTAGCTGAGTGAGTCTGTCCACATTTCTATGTCCTCACTACCACTGGGCTTAAGCTGGGCTGAAAGTCAGTGGTTTAAGGCCACCAAGAGAAAAGTAGATCAAACTATGACAGCTTGAGAGCCACATTCCTTCCACTCTGCATCTGACCCTTTCCACCACCCAAAATTGGGTCACTTCATACAATGTTCCTCTCAGAACACGGGCTGCAGCTGGGACCTGTTCATTCAAACCAAGAACACATGCTCGTGTCTACCACCCTGTGATTTATCAGGTGACACCACAAGTGGAATGTTGGCATCTGTTGCATTTTTGTTGGAATAGCAAACATGCACTATTCCAACCCTATCACAAGGAAACTAACCACTGTGACCTGGCCTAGAAAAAATTTCAAGCATTGTTTAGCAGTTATTGCTTTGGGAAAATGAGTCCTAAAACAACCAATGTATAAACTTTTAGAACACAACTCATTCAATGAGCTGAATGAGTTAATCTAGCTATCTAGCAAAAGATTTTGTATTTTGTCTCACAAGGCACTGTCAAATAAATACATTAACTCACTTAGGGCTTCACAACTGATCAGTTAGTGCTAAGTGGTAGTATGCTAAATTGTAAGAAAATAGGCAGGGTAGAGGGGAGGAAAAAATGGTTTGCTTAAGAACACACAGGAAACAAGTGACAACTACATCTATCTAAAAGCCCACCTCTCTCCATACTTTCCTCTCTATCACAGGTCTTGTTCTTTTGGGGGGAGGTTTCAAAGAGACATTTCACTCATCAAAATTAGGATCATGTTGTTTTCCACTTACTGACTGGTACATACCATCTGGCTTTGCATTGCTTTGCTGATTTCCTATGCAGCAATGAGGCAATCCTAGACCACTGATTTTTCCCATATTTCATTACTGCTGCTTTCAAAATTTCATCCTAAAAGAGTTGCCAAAGAGAATGCATTCAGTCACAAGCCTCCAAATGAGAAAAGACAAAATTTAAATTATCAGAGTTCCCATAGAGAGAGAGAGACACACAATCATTTTTAAAAACATTATGAAAACTATACTAACAGTTAATAGTAAATAGCACAGAAGAATCAGAAGGAGGTGCCTGGAGAGGCAGCTCAGTGGTTAGGAACATGTACTGCTCTTTAGAGTAGAAGTTCAAGTCTCAGAGCCCACATGAGGCAGCTCACCTGTACGTCCAGCTCTAGGGAAGTCCTAGGCCTCTAACTGTTGAGGACGCTTGTACTCACGTGAACATACCCATACACACACACACACACACACACACACACACACAACTTTAAAAATAAAAATAAACCTTAAAAAAAAAACTAGAAAAAGAAAACAATCCCTACATCTTACCCTCAACAAACTGAAGGTGGGAAAAGTCAATGTTGAAAACAATACTTTATGACAGATATACAAAAATATTTACCAGTATGTACCTGCCATTCTTTTCACAAAGGTAAAGTTCACATACATTTATATATTTACTCAAAAAAAATAAAGTTCTCTGGATATCTACCTTGAAGCAGGTATTGTGTACTCCAGGAAAAAGAATTAAAGTTGACCTACGCAGCCCTCGAGAAGCAACCTGCGACCCAGGTTCAACAGGACATTTCCTCTCCAGCACCCTACTCAGCACCACAACCCAGGATCCACAGCTCCCCCAACTCATCAGTCATCACCCGGTCTACTCCAATCCCCAAAACCTATTTCACCAGGGTACCCAAAGCATGCCTCAACCCACCAACAACCTGCCAAGCCCACTCAAACCAGAGATCACAGAGCCATAGAAGAATACTTATGAGGGCTCTAATTTGGGCTTTTTCCACAATGAACTTGAATTGTATATGCCTTGTACCTGCCTCTCCATTCCATCTTCTCTCCCATGACTAACTGGTACAGGGCCCACCTAATATGCATGAAGTCCTGGGTGAGAGCCCCATTTGACTTTGCATGGTGGTATACATCTCAGCACCGAGTGGTAGAGGCAGGAGAATCAGAAGTTCAGGGTCACCCTCATCTACACAGCAAGTTCGAAACCAATCTGGGCTACATGAGACCCTATCCAAACTCAAACTAGCACTCTCTCTCTCTTTCTCTCTCTGTGTCTCTCACACACACACACACACACACACACACACACACACACCCCTCTGCAGTCCTGCACTCTCTCTGTCACACACACACACACACACACACACACACACACACACACACACCCCTCTGCAGGATTTTGACCACTACAGAGAATTCCTGCTGTTACTCGATTTTGTGACTGTTTCTCCCTCCGAATTATCGTTTCTCTAATTTAAATAGCCTCAGTGCAAGCAAGCCCCTTTTCAGTGACTCCTTTTGTAACTTTAATGAAGTTTTTCTATACTTCAACACATCTTCAACCAAGTATATGTGGGAGGTACCTATCCTACAAGATTCATTCCCAAACATCACCAAGTAACTTGCTTCATACTAGGTTCTAGAAACCAAAGCCTGGTATTCTGGCACTGCTGTCTGATATGGACAACAGCAACTCGTTTTTACTGAAAGCTTACTAATGTGCCAAGCTGTGTTCACAATATTCCAAACTGGTAAAGTCACTGCAAGAGGTAAATGCTATTATATTTTATAAAAATGAGTAAATTGAGACTATGAGAAGTTAAATTCAGCTGGAACCACACACAAAAGTGCTTGCAAAACAAAGTAAGCTGTAGCAAATGAAATGGGTATCTAAAAACCACTGAACAACTAACTCTCAACAGGATGATTTATGGGCAAGGACTCCAAGAAGTGTTGTAGGCAAACTTTGGAGGACGGTCAGAAAGATGCCAAGCAGTAGAAAGATATCTCAAGAAGGCACAAGACGTAAAGGTATTCATTCATACGTTCAGTTCAATCGATCAAATGCACGGAAACTTAATTTCTATTTCACTTCTTTTCTTCTCCTGTTCCGCTCACCCGTGGCATAATCTACATTTCTGGAAGCAACCACCACCAAACGTAGTTTGTCCTAACTGGCTTCTATCCCGGCAAGGGCGGAGTGACTGGAAGGTAAGAGAAGGGACCTTGGAATCTGCAAAAGGGACAGACTATGCCCAGGTACCAGATAAACAGAGAGGTGCAGGCGTAAACTCGCCGCCTGCCCCGCTGTAAAACAGAAGTTGCAGCCACTGGTGACTTCCATCAGAGCGAAGCGATGTGTACGAGCTGAGAAAGGAAGGAGCTGGAGGAAAAACTACGCTCCAGCGGAGGTCCCGCCCGGGCCGCCACAGGGTCCCTGGGGAGAGTGAGGGGGCGCGCCCCTAACTGAACAAAATAAGTGTCCCGGGGCCTAGCCGAAGCCGGGCAGGGACCTGCGGCCATACCCACGCACGGCAAGGGTCCCCAGGGACCGCGCAGTGGCGGCATCCCCCCCCACCACGCAGGGACAGCCCCGGCTCCTAGACCTCCCCGCGCGTGCGCACACGCTACCGGAACGGGCGGAGGGCAGCGGACGGCAGGAAAAGCTCCCTCACCTCGGTGTTCCTCCACACGCCCCCCTTGATCATAATCCGCGGCATCTTGGCGGCGGAGTGTCCCGGCGGGCGGCCGAGAGGAGCTTCGAGAAAGTAGTAACGGCGCTCTGGTCACGGGACGTAAAAAGGCCACTTCCTCCAGGGGCGACCTTCCGCTTGGAGGCGCTCTGCGCAGGCGCGGCGGGGGCAGCCCGGTAAATCTCGCGAGATCTTGAAGTGGCCGTAGCGAAAAGACGCGGCCTGTTTGGAACCTTAAGACTGACAGAAAAAAAAAAAATCCTCAAACCTTGGGGGGGGAGGGGGGGAAAAGAGCGACCGACGTCGCGCGCAGGTCCGCGACAGGTTGGAGGAAAACAAGGCTCTCGCGAGATGCCAGAGGTGGAACTTGGCCGGGAGCGCAGGGACGGGATTGGTCCCGGCGTCCCGCGGGGGATGGCATGGGGGAATGTCAGGGGCGTGGCGTTCCAAAGCCGGCTGGCTCCGAAGGGAGCACTGGTAACTTTATTTAACCGGGTGTCGCGTCGGGCGCCTCAGCTGTAGGAGCTTGACAGAATCCTCAGGGAAATGCAACCGTGTGATCTGTTCTCGTCTGGAAAATACAACCCGCAGGGCCGGGCGCCGAGGATGCGGTACGGGCTCAATGACATCATAACTCTAACCTGAGTGGCATGACTGCGCTCCCAAATTGTTCGTTACCCTTCCTAGAATGGCCACGCAAACTTCACCTTAACACACCACACACACACACACACACAAGGGGTTCAGAAGATGTCCTAGAAACCCTAGAAACTTGGCCGCCGAGATAAATGTCACGCCGGCGGTTTTCACTCATCACTCACTGTTGGGTCTCTGGAACCAACGCGGTCAGTCGCGGGAGTCTTGCCCCTGCAATTCTATGTCGTCATCTGAAGAATGGAACCGAGGGCACACTTGTTCATAAATTCAGAGGACAGCTGCCCTTCAACAAAAACTCTGCTGTCTCCTCTCCCTGTTTCCCACACAGACTTCTTCACTATTCCGGAGCAATTAATTATTTGACGCCATCCCAGTTGCTAGGGAAAGATTTTATTCTGTGCAAAGTGGCACTGGTTTGTTGTTATTTGTGTTTCCTTCTGTCTCTTTTGGAAGGCATGACGAATTTTCTGATTCGATTTTTTTTGGAGTTTTTTCCCCCTTGAAATAGGAAATTATATTGATAAAATATCACTGTTTTCTGTTGAGAGGGAAGTGGTGTAGTATTATGAAGGACACATGGATTTAGTCACCTACAATCTCATTTCATTCTTAGCTTTCTTGCCTCTGGGACTTTTTGCAATGCTTTCTTGTACAGATATGTAACCCTTACCTCCTACCTACCCCAACAATATCACTTAGTTGTTATGGTTATCACATCCACACACACACACACACACAGAGGCAGGCACTCATGCATGCACCACTTGATCAGATCAAAGCAAAGCTAAAGACCCCTCCTTGGGAATTTTAACACTAGGATCCAAAAGAGGTCAGCATTCCTGCTGACTGATGAATCTCTAACCCACCAATTGTGTGACACCTACCAATTGTGCGCTACCTGTGTTTTGAACTGTGGAGACCAAGATGGGAAGAAAGGACCATCACAGATACAGTGAAAGGATCAAAACACAAACTCTCCCCTTTTGGATTTAGCCATTGGAGTTAGGTTTCCAATATTTATAAGCAAGAGTCCTAATAAATCCACAGTTGAACCAGTCTGTTCCCAGAGCCCTTTCACATAGAATATTCCAAAGGTTCATGAGGATGGCTTCTTCCGGATCAGGGCCACCTCTATACCATCAGTCATCTTTATGCTAACTT
The DNA here is from genome assembly GCA_907164525.1 of Lophiomys imhausi. Lineage (NCBI taxonomy): Eukaryota > Metazoa > Chordata > Mammalia > Rodentia > Muridae > Lophiomys > Lophiomys imhausi. Next base: position 4,411,896 of record CAJQZJ010032225.1, read on the forward strand.
GAAAAAGGTGTCTGTTCCTTAAGACGTTCCTCAACATGTCACCTGCTACAAATTATCTCAAAGGACTGGTGTTTTGAGAACAGGACACTTCTGCAACCGTTTTAGATCTACCATGTATGTGGTGTGAATTCAAGTCAGATGCTCCAACATTGCCCCTTTTATTATGTGAATTGGGCCTCCAAGTGACACACATGCCCCACTAAGCACAGCAGTCCTGTCAGCTGTCCTTGAACACTTTTGAACACATAGACTGTGTGTCCCCTCAGGGTTTGGTAGATGGAAAATCTGGAACCTCTGAGATCAGAACCCCACATCCAGAAACACTAGAACATAAGTCTGCTGTCCTCACTGTCTCATTCCAGCCTTGTCAGTCAGAATGAGATTCCAAAAACAGGGTACCCTCCAGCACAGGGCTTGCCACTGTAAGCAGCCACTGTCATCACTGTGAACCTTCAGCAAAGTGAGTGGCCACTTCTAAAGACAGGCTTAAAGAGAAAGGCTCCAGGTCCCTCTCACTCACCCAACATACTTTTCCCCAAATGTCCCTCAGAAAATCAGTTGTGTGGAACACTCCAAAAATCCATAAATGTATGTTTCATGATTACTTCAAACAAGAAAAAAATTCTCCACTTTACCAAAATTAAAGCCAGTAAGAACTTGTAAGATGAGGAAATCTGTTTCTCCCTGTTGTGAGTTGAAATACATCTCCACATAGATACATTCACATCCTAACTCCCAGTACCAACACTTGAACTCATTTGGTAATATTGTAGAGTCTTCACAGATATGATCAAGTTTAGATGAGATCATACTGGTGTGGAGCTAATGCTATAGCCGGCATTCAGTGTCCTCATAAGAAAAATGGCATGCACTTCTGATTCCCACCCATTCAGCACACTTCCTCTTACTACACTGTGGTTTTTATCTCCAGCTTTAATTCTTAGACAAAAAGTTCATGCCTGGATTCCTGTATATCCCACTGGTCCGTGGCAAGGGGGAACCTGCTTTAAAAAAACAGCTTAGTTATGCTCCCAAACACATACATAGAAAACAGTTCATTGGGATGATTATTGCAGCTATCATACCTGCCACAATTACCACTGCAATTGCTACAGCAGCCTTAACTCCATCTACCAAACTATAGCCACTGTAAATTCCTTTTTTTTTTTCCAAGACAGAGTTTCTTTGTGTAGCCCTGGCTATCCTGGAACTCACTCTGTAGCCCAGGCTGGCCTTGAACCCACAGAGATCCACCTGCCTCTGCCTCCCCAGTGCTGGGATTAAGGTGTGCACTACCACACCTGGCCATCAAAATAAACATTTAAAAATAGTGTTTGATATTTGGCTTAACTCTTCTATGGTTTTCAGGACTGTGATGGCTCTTCTTGGTTGTCAAGTTGACTATATCTGGAATGAGCTACAACCCAGAAATGGAGGGCACACCTGTGAGAGATTTTTCTGCTTGGTTTGAAGTGAATGAATCCACTCTAGTCCAGACCTTTGAGGTAGGACCTTTGATCTGGATCTTGAGTCTGGAAGACTCAATCTTGAGTCTTGAGATGGGAAGACACACCTTTAATATGGGCCATATCTTCTGCTGGAAGCCTATATAAGGACATAGAAGGAGAAAGATTTTGCTCTTTGTCTGCCTGCCCTGCTAGCACATCCATTCTTTCACTGACATTGGAGCCTATTTATTCTGGATCCCAGCATATACTGAAGACCAGCTGAGACCTCTACTTTGTGGAATGAACAACTCCTAGATTCTTGGACTGTCTATTCACAGCTAACCATTGTTGGATTATCGGAACTGCAGCCTGTAAATCATTTCAACAAATCTCCGTGTGTGTGTGTGTGTGTGTGTGTGTGTGTGTGTGTGTGTATTTCTATAAAGGGAATTAGAGAGACAGATTCATTGCATGAGTTATGCGACTTCTAGAGAACCCTGACTAATACAGATTTTGGTACCAGAAGTGGTTGTAGAGAAACAGAAGTATAAGGATGAATCTTTTAAGTATCTGGAATAGGCTTTTTAATTTGCCAGCATCTTCAGGTACTGAAACCTCTCCAGTCACTCCCTCTCATGGGAGTTTAGAGAGTACTGAAATCCCATGGTGTGAACTGTATTAAAAACTTAAGGAGATAAATGCATTTGATTATCCTGATTCACCAGTTATGAGGGGCAGTGGATTTGGTAAGCCTGAATATGAAACTTTTGACAGTTTGTGGGAAAATGACACTGTTGGTTTGTTGCTCTTAGCATCTCTGGATAAATTGATAAAGAAAGGAATGAGCTCCAAGATAAAATTAACCAACTTGAGAGTGTGGTGAAGGACAATGAAGAACTTAGTGATAAAGTTGATCAACTCCAGATGTTCATACACAGACTAAAGGTTTCTAAGTGTGCCCTGGAGGAGAGAATCTTCTAGCAGCCACAGAGCTCAAGTTCTGGAAAATCAAACCAAAGCCCTCATTATAAAGGTTAGTGGAATTACAGCAAAAATTCAAGTCCCAGCCTTGTAGTGTGCCAGCAGTTAAAGTAAGAGCATTAATTGGTAAAAAACGGGATCCTGTAACTTGGGATGGGGATGTGTGGGAGGACCCAACTGAAGCTGAGAATTTTGAACTCTCAGATTCTCAAAGGCTTATCTCATCTGAGGCAATAGTACCCTCAGCCCCACCCCTTGAAATATTGCTTTTTCCACCTTTCACTGAGGAAATTAATCCTTCATTGTCTGCTAAACCAGCAGTGACTTTCTCTGAAGGAAATACCAGGAAAAGCAATACTTATGTCCCTCAGGGCCCACCAATAGTTGTATCTAGACCTATAACCAGACTCAAGGCAAAGCAGGCTCCTGGAGGAGAGGTAGAAATTATTGTCCATGAGGTGGTCTACACTACTTTTTTTAAGATTTATTTATTTTATGTATATGAGTGCTCTATCTGCATGCACACCTGCAGCCAGAAGAGGACACCAGATCTCATTATAGATGGTTCTGAGCCACCATGTGGTGCTGACAATTGAACTCAGGATCTCTGGAAGAGCAGACAGTGCTCTTAACCTCTGAGCCATCTTTCCAGCCCCAGTCTACACTACTAAAGAGCCTAATGGGTTTGCTAGTTCATTCAAGCAGAAGTCTGGGGAATATGTGTGGGGATGGATTTTAAGGATGTGGGATAATGGTGGAAGGAACATAAAACTAGATCAGGCTGAAGTGATCGATTTGGGCCCTCTGAGTGGGGATTCTAGGTTTAATATGGAAGCTCCCACAGTTCAAAAAGATGTCAAAAATTTGTTTGAAGCCGGGCGGTGGTGGCGCACGCCTTTAATCCCAGCACTTGGGAGGCAGAGGCAGGTGGATCTTTGCGAGTTCGAGGCCAGCCTGGTCTACAAAGCGAGTCCAGGACAGCCAGAGCTGTTAAACAGAGAAACCCTGTCTCGAAAAACCAAAAAAAAAAAAAAAAATTGTTTGAATTGTTTGAAATTTGGCTGAAGCATTTGTCAAAAGATGGCCTACTGAAAAGGAGTTGGAGATGCCTGATATCCCTTGGTTTAGTGTTGATGAAGGGATTTTAAGGCTCAGGGAAATTGCAATGCTAGAGTGGATATACTGTGTAAAACCTGATCCTCCACAATGGGAAGGTCCAGAAGACATGCCCTTCACTAATCCTATAAGACACAAAATGGTGAGAGGGGCACCAGCACATTTGAAGAGCTTTGTAGTCGCCCTTTTCCTGTGCCAGTCCTGAGGGTTGGAGATGCTGCTGCTCAATTGGACAAATTAAATGCAGTAGGTTTAGTTGGGCCCTGAGGCAGCAGGGGCCAGGTAGCAGCACTGAATCACCAAAGGCAGAGTGATCGTAGTTATTGGAATGGACAGCATAGACAAAACAGTGTTCATGATGACCTAATCCATAGTGGTCAGCACAGGCAAGGTGAATTTTATAGTGACATGACTCGTATGGACCTTTGGTACTGGCTAATCAATCATGGTGTTTCCAAGCATGAAACACATAAGCGGACTAAATTTCTGTTCAATCTGTATAAGTGGAAAAATTCTCAAACAAATGAAAGAGCTACAATGGATCATGGCAAAAGGCAATCTTGGCCTGTGAATCAATTTCCAGACTTGAGCCAGTTTGCAGACTCAAAGCCCCTTGAATGAAGGGGTGACCAGGTTCCCCTGAGGAAGGACCTTGATAAGACACCTAAAAGTTTTACTGTTAATCTTCCTTCGGTCCTTCCCTAGACAGACCTACAGCCTTTTACAATGGTGACTGTACACTGGAGGAAAAGAAACATTCAGACTTTCTGTGGTCTGTTGGATACTAGTTCTGAATTGACACTGATCCCAAGAGATCCCTGAAACCATACTTTAATTATTAAACAGTTATTTATTAACTATATTCACTTATAACAAATACACTTAATTACGATTCCTATAAATTCCTACAACCCCTAAGAATGCCTACAACCCCTGTAAATTCCTACAGCCCCTAAGACCTAACCACTAAACCTATTGATAACTATTACAAATATTTTCATAAGGATACAGTCTCTGGGGCAGGTCCTCAGTCACCAGGAACACAGTCTCTGGGGTAGACCCTTTAATGCACTTAGCAGTCTTTTTCAGGAATATCTCAGAAGTAGATTCGTCAGGGTAAGTTGTCGCAGTCTGACCTTAAATAAGGCTTAATGTTTTCTTCTCTCTGGGAGACCCCAGCCATCTGTAGGCCAACTTATATCTTTCATATCAGCAACTCTGCCGCTCTGCCTCAGTCCTTAAAGCCAGCCACAGTTTCGTTTAGGCCACTGTTCGGACAGGTCAAACCCCTCTAGGCAAAAGCTGAGCCACAAGGTTTAGTCCTTGGCCTTTTGCTGTCTTTCTGAGGCTTTCTTTGCTCACCAGCTTCTTTCTGCCTCAGGGAAATCCGGCCATCAGTTCACCAGCACTTTCTTCAGGAGGACTCTCAAAGCTCTCCAGTATCAGGGGGGCCCTTAGCACACAGCTCACCTGGGCTCATCCATTTGTCCTTTAATAGGATCGCTCCTTGTTCCACCTTCTTCAGCTTAATTTGGGCTCTGCCCACTTAGCAGTTGAAAACAATGCCAGGTCATAAAGTCTCTCCTTGTTTCACCTGGCTTCAACCTTGTTTTTCAGTCCATAGAGACTCCCCTCGTTTCACCTGACTTCATCCATAAGCTGATAAGCTAATTGCTCACAGCCAAGTTGATCTTCATGCCCCGGATTAAGAGACTGTATCAGAAACCTAGATATTTACTAAATCTAATTTATATTGATCTATCAACCCCTACAGATCCCAAGAAACACTGTGGCTTTCCAGTTAGATTAGGGGCCTATGGAAGCCAGGTAATTAGTGGAGGTTTGGCTGAAGTTCTACTCACAGTACGTCCAGTAAGTCCTTGAACTCACCCTGTGGTCATTTCCCCACTCCCAGAGTGTAGGTATAGATATATTTACAAGTTGGCAGAATTCTCACATTGATTCCCTGTCCTGTGGAGTGAAGGCTATTATGGTTGGAAAGGCTAAGTGGGACCCTTTAGAGTTGCCTCTGCCAAAGAAAATAGTGAATCAAAAACAGTATCGGATTCCTGGAGGAATTGAAGAAGTAAGTACCACCATCAGAGACTTGAAAGATGCAGGGGTAATGGTTCCCACCACATCTCCCGTTAACTCTCCTATCTGGCCAGTGCAGAAGACAGATGGATCATGGAGAATAAATGTTGACTATAGAAAACTCAATCAGAGCTGGGTGTGGTGGTGCACATCTTTAATCCCAGCACCCCGGAGGCAGAGCCAGGCAGATCTCTGTGAGTTCAAGGCCAGCCTGCTCTACAAAACGAGTACAGAACAGCCAGGGCTGTTACACAGAGAAACCCTGTCTCGAAAACCCCCCAAAAATCAAAAAACAAAAAATCAGGTATTAACTCTAATTCCAGCTGCTATACCAGATGTGGTGTCCTTTCTTGAGAAAATCAACACATCTCCTAGTACATGGTATTGAGCTACTGATCTAGCAAACGGCTCTTTCTCAGTACCTGTCCATAAGGACCACCAGAAGCAATTTGCTTTCAGTTAGCAAGGCCAGCAGATTAACTTCACAGTTTTGCTTCAGGGATATATTAACTCTCCTGCCCTGTGTCTTTGAAGGGATTTTTTTTTTTTTTTGAGACAGGGTTTGTCTGTGTAGCCCAGGCTGTCCTGGACTCACTTTGTAGACCAGGCTAGCCTTGAACTCGCAGAGATCTGCCTTCCTCTGCCTCCAGAGTGCTGGGATTAAAGGCATGCACCACCATGCCCAGCTTAGAAGGGATCTTGTCTGTCTCTTCCACAAAATATTACACTAGTATACTATATTGATGACATTATGCTGATTAGACCAAGTTAACAGGAAGTATCAAAGACTTTAAACTCATTGGTAACATATATGTGTATCAGAGGATGGGAAATAAATCCAACAAAAATTCAAGGAGTTTCTAACTCAGTGAAATTCTTAGTAGTCCAGTGGTGTGGGGAATGCAGATATACTCCTAAGGTGAAGGATAAGTAATTGCACTTGGCCCCTCCCACCACCAAGAAAGCCCAATATTTAGTGGACCTATTTGGATTCTGGAGACATCATGATCTTCACATGGGTATGTATATATATCAAGTGACTAGAAGAACTGCTAGCTTTACATGGGGCCTGGAACAGGAGAAGGCTCCTGAACAGGTACAGGCTGCTCTACAACTTGAACCATATGATCCCGCAGACCGATGGTACTTGAGGTGTCAGTGACAGATAGGGATGCTGTTTGGAGCCTTTGGCAGACTCCTGTAGATGAGCCACAGATGAGACCTTTGTGATTTTTGAGCAAGGCTCTACCATTATCTGCAGACAACTGTTCTCTCTTTGAAACACAGCTCTTGACCTGCTATTGGGCCTCAATGGAAACTGAACATTTGACAATGAACCACCAAGTAGCCATGCAACCTGAGCTTCACATCATGGGCTGGGTGTTATCAAACCCACCAAGTCGTAGAGTAGGAAGTGCACAGCAATAATCTATTATCAAATGGAAGTGGTATATATGTGATCAGGCTTGAGCAGGTCTAAAGACACAAAAAGTTACATGAAGAAGTTGCCCAAATACCTATGGTTTCTACTCCTGTTACTATGCAGTCTGCTGCCACACATGTACCTATAGCCTCATGGGGTATTCCCTGTGATTGGTTGACTGAGGAAAAGACTAGAGCCCCATTTACTGATGATTCTGCACGTTATGCAGGCACCACCTAGAAGTGGAGAGCTGTAGCATTACAGCCACTTTCTGGGAGAACCATGAAAGACACTAGTAAAGGGAAATCTTCACACTGAGCAGCACTTTGGGAAGTATACATGGGATTACAATTTTTTTGGAAGGAGAAATGACCAGATGTGTAATTGTTCACTGATTTATGGGCTGTAGCCAAAGGATTGGCTAGATGGTCAGGAACTTGGAAATAGCGTGACTGGAAAATTGTTAAGAAAGACACCTGGGGAAGAAGTATGTGGATAGATCTCTCCAGACAGATGTGAAGATTCTTGTGTCCCATGTAAATGCTTATCAAAAGATGACTTCAGCTGAGGAGGAGTTCAGTAATCAAGTGGATAGGATGTTCTATACTGTGGATGGTCAGTCTCTTTCCCCAGCCATTCCTACCAATGACCAATGGGCCCTTGAACAAAGTGGCCATGGTGGTTATGGAGTTGGAGGTTATGCATATGCTCAATAGCATGGTCTTCCAGTCACCAAGGCTGACCTGGCCACAGCTGCTGCTGAGTGCCTGATCTGCCAATGAAAGAGACCAACACTGAGCCCCAGATATGGCACCATTCCCCGGGGTGACCATCCAGCAACATGGTGGCCGGCTGCCTACACTGAACCACTTGGAAAGGACAAGGCTTTGTCCTTACTGGAGCAGAAACTCATTCTGGCTATAGATTTTCATTTCCTTTGTGTAATGCTTCTGCTAAACCACCATCTGTGAGCTTACAGAGTAGAGTGCCTTAACCACTGTCATGGTATTCCACAGTTTTGCTTCTGACCAAGGAACTCACTTCATAGCCTGAGGAATGTGATGATCATGGAATGCCCCAGTCTTACCATGTTCCCCACCATCCTGAAGCAATTGGCCTTTTGAAGACACAGTTACAGCACCAATTAGGTGGCAGCAGCCTGGAGGGCTGGGACAGGGTTCTCCAGAAAGCAGTATATGCTTTGAATCAGGGTCCAATATGTGCTACAGTTTCTCCCATAGCCAGGATCCAAGGGTCCAGGAATCAAGGGGTGGAAAAGGGAATAATTCCACTCACTATCACCCCTAGTGACCCAGTAAATTTTTGCTTCCTGTTCCTACAACCCTAAGTTCTGCTGTTCTAAAAGTTTTGGTTCCAGATGGGAAAGTGCTCCTGCTAGGAGCCACAAAAAAAAAAAAAAAAAATTCCGGGGCTGGAGAGGTGGCTCAGAGGTTCTTCCCAAGGTCCTGAGTTCAATTCCCAGCAACCACATGGTGGCTCACAGCCATCTACATTGAGATCTGCCTGGGCATATATGTAGAGCAAATACTGTATACATAATAAATAAATAAATGCTTTAAAAAAAATTCCATTAAACTGTCTCTTTAAACCAACAGGCTAAGAAAGGAGTACCAGTGTTAGGTAAAGTAATTGATCCAGATTACCATGGGAAAAGTAGATTGCTTCTCCACAATGGAGGTCTGTAGTGCAGGAGATCCTTTAAGGTGTCTCTTGGTGATACTGTGTCCTGTGATTGAAGTCAATGCAAAACTACAACAGCCTAATCCAGGCAGGATGACAAGGACACAGACCCTTCAGGAATGAAGGTATGGGTCACTCCTCTAGGAAAAGAGCCAAAACCTGCTGAGGTGCTTGCAGAGAGTGGAGGCAATACAGAATGGGTGGTAGAGGAAGGTAGTTTTAAATACCAGCTAAGGCCATGTGACCAGTTGCAAAAAAATGAGGATTATAGTTGACGTGAGTTCTTCTGTGTATTTTCTTAAGAATGCAATTGTACAGATATTTGTAGGTTTTTTCAGTTTCTAACATATGATGTAACATCAATAAAGAGAATATCAGTGGTTATCACACTTAAGTTTGAGATACTAAAAGGATGTCCCCCAAGAGACATTGCCACCTATTCTAAATTTACAATGTGTTTGCTGTTGTACAAAGAATAGTTATATCATGTTAGGTGTAATTATGATCTGGTCACATAGATAATACATTTGTGATTATATGTGGGATAGTTATTTTTTAGGCATTATTATGACCTGGTTATTGTTTTCATTTGGAAATTAATCATGACATAAGGAGATATGATTGTGTGTCAAGTTGACTAGGGGTAGGCTTGTGATGGCTCTTTTTGGTTGTCAACTTGACTATATCTGGAATGAGCTACAACCCAGAAATGGAGAGCACACCTGTAAGAGATTTTCTGCTTGGTTTGAAGTAGGTGAATCCACTTCTAGTCCAGACCTTTTAAGGTAGGAAGATCTTTGATCCAGATCTTGAGACAGGAAGACACAGCCTTTAATTCAAATCTAAGGCAGGAAGACTCAATATCTTTAATATGATCATACCTTCTGCTGGGGACCTATACTAGGACATAGAAGGAAGCTTTTCTCTCTGCCTGCTTGCCCTCGTCTTGCTAGCACATCCATTCCTTCACTCACATTGGAGCCTACTTCTGGATTCCAGCATCTACTGAAGACCAGCTGAGACATCCAGCCTTGTGAGACTGAGCAACTACTAGATTCTTAGATTTTCTGTTCACAGCTGGCCATTGTTGGATTAGCTGGACTGCAGCTGGAAGTCATTGTAATAAATCCCCTTTTCAGAAGGGCCACCTAGAATGAAGTCATGAAGATTCAGGCTGTCCTGCAGTTATACCATGCCTTGATCAGTTCTTCACCACTGACCACCCCTATCAACATGGTTTTTTCTTTAATAAAACAAAAAGGAGGGACTGTGGCAATGAGTTATAATAAAAATATCTCTTGCATCCTAAGAGCCTGACCTCAGCCATAAATAATAATACCCCTTGAGGTCACTTAAGACTGCTGTTCTACTGTGTGCTCTGCCTGTTTGTTTAAACTCCCTTTAAGAGAACAATGTAAATGCCAACGCTACTTGCCTTGGACTTCCCATGTAATTAACTTTTGGTTTGATTTGGTTTGGTTTTGTTGGATTTTTGTTTGGTTTGGGTTTTTTTGGGGGGGTTGGGTTGTTGTTGAAACAGGGTCTCTCTATGTAGCTCTGGCTGTCCTAGAACTTGCTATTTAAACCAGGCTGGCCTCAAACTCACAGAGACCCTCCTGCCTCTGCCTCCCAAATGCTGGGATTAAAGGTGTGTGCCACCACACCCAGCCCACACGATCAACTCTTCCCGCTTAAGCTAATACATAACTATAATGTTGAGTTATCTACTCATCCATGCCCCTGATGCAAGAGTCATACATGTATGTTTGTACTTGTGTTATGATAATCACTTGCTGGAAACACTTAATAGGCTGAAAGCAATCTTAGAAAATGAATATTCATAAATGCTGAAGACAACATTCAGATATTGCTTGAAAAAAGGAAAAAGAAGTGACATGGATCCATACTATAAACAGTATGTGAAGACCCAGGCAGTGGTGAGGGATGATGGTTCTAAGATAAGGAGCACCTTATTTTGCCAGCAAACACTAGAGCAATGGTTCTCAACCTTCCTAAATGCTGTGACCCTTTAATAACAGTTCCTCAGATGACCCCCAACCATAAAATTATTTTCATTACTATTTCATAACTGTAATTTTGCTAGTTATGAACTATAATGAAATTATCTGTGTTTTTCTGATGGTCTTAAGCAACACCTGTAAAAGTGTCATTCAACTCACAAAGGGTTCGTACCCACAAGCTGAGAACTGCTACAGTAGAGGTGAAAAGTACCCCTGAATCTCCAAGAAGAACCCAACCCGATGAACAACTTGTTCTCAGACTATGCTTCCAAGTCAGGAGAAACTCCATTTCTCTCTTTTTTTCAAAGATTTTTTCTTTTTTATGTGAATGGGTGTTTTGCTTGCATGTATGTCTGTGCACATTTGTTCGGTACCTGAGGAGTCCAGGTGACAGCTTTGGATCCCCTTGAACTGCAGCGACATTAAGTTATGAGTCACCATGTGGGTGTTGGGACCCAAACCTGGGTCCTCTAGAAGATGAGCCAGTGACAGCTGAGTCATCTCTCCAGCCAGAACCAACTTCTCTTGTCTTATGCCATGATTTCAGAGCTCAAAATGACAGGTATCTTGACCCTACAGAACATGGTCAAAACAGATTAATTTTATAGGCTTGCCTTAGGAACTGACAAATAAGGCTCACAAATTTTAAGATTGAGAAATCTGTTGGAAACCAGCCAACCATATGGACCTATGCCAAGAGAATTAATATCTTCTAAGAAACATAGGTTAATGTTATGTGTTTGTTTTTTATAAGTATTAGAGTGTTGTAGGCATTAAGATATTCTTAGTTAGATTATAGATTTTAGAATTAGGGTTTGGGTTTTAGGATTCAGGAACTTTATAGGTGATTGTTAAGTATTAAATATATGCGTGATAAATAAAAAGAAAATTCTGTTACACTAGTCAGCCATCAGAAACAAGGAAATCATGTAATTTGCTGCCAAATGGATGGAACTAGAAAAGCTCATCCTGAGTGAGCTAACACAGAGCACATGGCATCTATTCACTTATAACTGGATTTTAGCCATAAAGTACAGGATAACTATCCTACAATCAACAGACTAAAAGGAACAGGAACATAGACTTTGTTACTTGTTAGTGGGATACTTTGCCCTAGTGGAGCTGCCAGGTAGGCCCCGAGTGCAAGAGGAAGCTCTTGGCCCTCATATGACTACTGAACTGAAGGGAGCTGTTATATAGGGCACCCCACACTGGAGGAGTAGGATAGGTGGGAGAAGCAGGAGAGGATGGGCCCAGGAGGGGTGGAGGGAGGGTATGGTGATGGAGATGTAAATTGAAGTAATAAACAGTAAAAAAAAAAAAGAGGGCTGGAGAGGTGGCTCAGAGGTTAAGAGCACTGGCTGTTCTTCCCAAGGTCCAGAGTTCAATTCCCAGCAACCACATGGTGGCTCACAGCCATCTACATTGAGATCTGCCCCGGCATATTTGTAGAGCAAATACTATATACATAATAAATAAATAAGTAAATAAAATGTTTAAAAAAAAGAATTTCCAAATTGGTCTAACACAGAAACCCTTTTTCACTACCTATTGACATACAAGAAACAAATATGTGTGGTAGGTTTAGTGTTAGCATATATACCATAGGGAACTTGGAATAAGGCTGGACTTTTAAGATAAAAGACTTCATTCGAAGTGGCATGTCCTTGGGAACTCACCAAGGAAGGACCAGGACCTCTTTGATATTGGGACTGGGGTCATGACATGCCCCCTGAGGTGCCCACCCTCCGGAGGTCTGTTGTCATTTCGCAGCTCTCTGCAAAGGGCATCTGAATGATGCTCTGAGGCACCTGCCCACATCTGCAAACCACCTGTGAATTCACACCCCTCTGCAAAAGCTTTTTTGAAAAAGACTGAGCCCCCGGAACTAACTTTAAAAGTGCACAAAAGCTTCTGCCAACAGGTGAAGATATATAAGGCAGGATCCACGTGAACGATGGCCAGGCTCTCTCTCCTGTTCCTGATTCACTAAAGGTTTTCCTCGACAGGCAAAAAAAAAAAACACGCATCACAATCTCATCGGAAAGTTTCACCCTCTGATGTTGACCCATTTCGGGTCTGAAGAGGAGCCGGATTCTCCCTGACATTCCGGAGTGCTCAGACTTGGAGCTCCAGGACTTTGGGCCTTTGTAGGCCATAAGCATCTGAATAGGTGAGCCGCCTGGGAAACTTTCATGTGTTAATTGGTTAAGGGGATGAATGAAATTCAGAGACTTTTAGAGACTTTAGAACTGAAAAACTGTATGAAGACCATCAGGACCCATGCTCAGAGAAAGTATCCTTTTGAGAAACCTTAGGTTAATGTTAAATGTTTGTATTATAGATACTAAGAAGTTTTAGGTGTTAGGTTTCAGAGTTAGGGTTTGGTTTTAGGATTTAGGTAAATTGTTAAGTATTGAAAAATATATGTGTGATAAATAAAAAATTACTGTTACAGGTGGCGCCCAATGGTAGTTAGGCATTATGGGTGGTTTGATTTTCAAAGCAGTAGAGGAAACTTCAGGTTTTGATGGTATGACAGAGATTATCAACATAATGGCAATATTTTTGCTGAATATTTTCAGTCAGGACTGATATGTTGCTTTTCCTTTATTTGCTTTACTGGTCTATCAGAAGGGTTAATCATACACAGCCTAACAGTTACAAAACTTACAAACACAGATTGAGGAAATTAAAAGTACTCTATCAGAGTTGGTAAATAAAAAGGAAAATGCGCCACAGGATGAAACAGACAAACAAAGAGGGTCACAACAAGCTTGGCGACCTTCTCCTGCTCCTTTGCTTCTAGGTATTAAAGAGCACCTCCCATGGCACCAGAAGCTGTAAACAATGTTAATTTGGAGGCAAGTGCTCTGCCCCCAGAGGAGCTGCCTGGTACTACACAGTCACCACCAGCAGTTTTTCCAGTGATTTATCAAAATAGGCCTGGTGCTAATGAAGGTCAACCAAATCAGGAATTAACATGGTATTCAATTCATATATTAGATCTAAAAAGATTCAAGGAGTGTATTGTATAATATGGCTTACATTTTTCGTTAAACAAATGCTTAATAACTGGGCAATGTACAATAGAGTCATTCCCCAAGATTGGAGGGGACTGGTATCAGGTGTGCTAGATGGTAGCCAGCAATTACAGTGGTTATCATGGTGGAGACATGAAGCCACCTTGTTAGAACAACAAAATATGTCACAACCGATCAAATACTTGGTGCAGGTAGATATGCTGATTTAAGAGAACAAATTCATATGGATGATAGTGCAATTGAACAATGCCGTAATGCAGCTTTAAGGGCCTGAGAAAAATTTTCAGAGAAAAGAAAAAATGTATTTCGTATATTAAGATTACACAAGGTCCTGGAGAAATCTTTACTGACTTTTTACAGAGGTTAACTTCAGCTATAGAGAGAGATGTGCCAAGCCTTGATGTCAGACAAGAGTTAATAAATACCTTACCTTTTGAAAATGCCAATGATGACTGTCAAAGAATAATTAGACCATTAAAGACTCAAGGAGCCCCAATAGATGAGTGGATAAGAGAAACAACTAAGGTTAGTCCCCAAGATCATCAGGCTAATATCATAGGACAAGCTATTGCTAAGAATCTTAAAGGATGCTATAAATGTGATGAATTTGGTCATTTTCAAAGGATTGTACAGTTCAAATTCCAGAGCTCGAACTGGGTTCAGAGCTCAAAATGACAGGCATCTTGACTATACAACACATGGTCAAAACAGAAAACAAATGCCTTCTAATAACAATGGAAGGTCAAGGGCTCCAGGATATTGTAATCGCTGTGGGAGAGGTAAACACTGGTCATGGGATTGCAAATCTAAAACAGATAACAGAGTTAAACCTTTGCAGGGAAACGAGGGGAGGGGCCTACCGGTTCAGGCCCCCCCAAAACAATATGAACCGTCATCCATCAACCAACCAGAGGGAAACAAACAGACATGAGGAACAAAATTAACTATTGCTGATCTTTTACAGGCTACTGAAGGTACTACAGTTTTGGATTTGACCACAGATGAATTTAAAACATTACCCAAAACAGATGAATGTTATATGTTAACCACTGGTATTTATGGTCCTTTACCATCAGGGACAATAGGATTAATCTTTGGAAAAAATGGATTAATTTGTCAAGGATTCTTTATTCATCCAGGTGTTATAGAAGGAGACTTCAAGGAAGAAATTAAAATTATGACATCCATATGGAAAGAGATGACAATTAATGTGGGGGACAAAATTGCCCAACTGATGCTGTTTCCTTACATCAAGGGTAAGGTTATTCCAATAGACAGATCAGGAATAATTGAGAATACTGAAAAACATGTATTTTGGCAAACAGTGGTAAATGATAAGAGACCAAAATTAAAAATACATATGAATGGTATTGAAGTAGAAGGATTGCTTGACACAGGGGCGGATGTCACTGTCCTCTCACGGGAATCTTGGAATTCAAATTGGCCACTTCAAACGGTTCCTACACATTTTATAGGAATTGGTAAATTATCACATGTTAAACAAAGTGTACATTGGATTACATGTGTTGGACCAGAAGGACAAACAGCAAAATTAAAAGACCTTATGTGGCTGAGGTGCCCATAAATTTATGGGGAAGGGATCTCTTGCAACAATGGGGTACTCAAATTAGTATCCCCACAGTCTCAAAGATAAACAATGATGACATTATGGATACTTTTGAGGAAGGTATTGATGTGGGTACTCAAAAACAATTACAACCTGTGTCTACTGTCCAAATACAGGACACCCCAGGTATTGAGTTTCCAAATTTATACTAGGGGCCACTACTGAAATTCTAACAGCCCTACCCTTGAAATGGCTATCCAATAAGCCTGTGTGGCAAGAGCAGTGGCCCATAACAAAAAAAAAAAAAATTACAGGCATTAGAACAATTAGTACAAAAACAGCTGGAGGCTCATCATATAGAAGAGTCTAACAGCCCATGGAATTCTCCGGTGTTTGTGGTTAAAAAGAAATCAGGAAAATGGAGAATGGAAACAGATTTAAGAGCTATAAATAGAATAATTCAACCAAAGGGTTCTTTACAGCCTGGTATACCTTTACTCTATTACCAAAGTCATGGCCTTTAATAGTGATTGATTTAAAAGATTGCTTTTTCTCAATTCCATTACATCAAAATGATAAAGGTTTGCTTTCTCTGTACCTACTTTTAATAACAGTAGACCAATTAAGAGGTATCATTGGAATGTGCTTCCACAAGGAATGTTAAATAGTTCAACTTTATGTCAATATTTTGTACAACCATTAAAAATAATTCGTAAACAATTTCCTCAATCTATTATCTATCATTATATGGATGATATTTTGTTGGCTGATCCTGATACAGGTACTTTAGAGAATTTATTTAAAGAAACACAGAGAATTCTGCCACTTTGGGGATTACAAATTGCTCCTGAAAAAATACAAAGAGGAGATTCAATCAACTATTTGTGTTATAAAATAAGTCAACAAAAAATAAGACCACAAAAGGTACAGATCCGTAGAGACCAATTGAAAACTCTTAATGATTTTCATAAATTAATGGGAGATATAAATTGGCTAAGGCCCAACCTTAGTTTAAGTACTTATGAGTTAAGTAATTTGTTTCAAACATTACAAGGGGATTTAAATCTAAACAGTCCAAGATGTTTAACTGCTAAGGCAGAAAAGGAATTAATGTTGGTAGAACAAAGATTACAAGATGCATTGATCCTAAACTTGATTGCATTTTGGTTATTTTACCATCAACTCATTCTCCTACAGGACTCCATTATGCAATGGGAAGATAGTATTATAGAATAGATTTTCTTACCACATAAAGTAAAAAACTAAAAACATATATAGAAAAAATAACTAATTGTAAAGGGTGGAATAAGACTACGTCAACTGTCAGGAATGGACCCGGCTGAAATAGTAGTGCCTCTTACTAATACTGAGATTATGTAATTTTGGGTAATCAATGAAGATTGACAAAGATCTTGCAGTAATTATTTGGGAGAAATTAATAACAAATTTCCAAAAAACAAACTTATACAATTTATAAAAAGAACTAACTGGATTCTTCCTCATATTGTAATGGGAACACCAATTCCTGATGCACCAACCTTCTATACTGATGCAAACAAACAGGGAATGGCAGGTTATAAGACAAATAAAATCAACAAGGAAATCAAAAGTCCATATACCTTGGTTCAAAAAGCAGAATTGTATGCAATCCTTACGTTGTTATTAGATTTTTCTGAGCCTCTTAACATACTTACTGTTTCTCTATATGCAGAAAGAGTTGTATTAAATATAGAAACTGCTGAATTTATTCCTGATAACACAGAATTAACTCTTTGCCTATATAATTACAACAGGTCATCAGAAACAGAAATAGCCCATTATATATTACTCATATTCGATCTCATACAGGTTTACCAGGTCCATTGGCACAAGGTAATGAGGAGATTGACCAATTACTAATAGGAAATGTGTTAGAAGCTTCAAAATTTCATGAAAAACATCATGTTAACAACTCAGGTTCAAAGAGAAAATTCTCTATCACTTGGCAATAAGCCAAATAAATAATTTAAAAATGCTCTACATATTCTTTCTATAACCAAACTCTATTACCTGCTGGAAGTAACCCTAGAGATATTAAAAAGAATGAGATTTGGCAAATGGATGTGTTTCATTTTACAGAATTTGGAAAACAAAGGTATGTACATCATACCATTGATACATATTCAGGATTTAAATGGGCAACTGCTCTAAGTTCAGAAAAGGCTGATTGCGTTATTACTCATTTATTAGAAATTATGGCATTTATGGGTGTACCAGCATAAATTAAGACTGATAATGCTCCTGCATATGTATCTAATTAAATGAAACAATTCTTTACATATTATAATATAAAGCATGTTACTGGTATACCTCACAACCCTACAGGACAAGCAATTGTAGAAAGAGCTAATCGTACCTTAAAGGACATGCTTATTAAACAAAAGGGGGAATTAAGAAATTCTAGGGATAAGCCGGGCGGTGGTGGCGCATGCCTTTAATCCCAGCACTTGGGAGGCAGAGGCAGGCGGATCTTTGCAAGTTCGAGGCCAGCCTGGTCTACAAAGCGAGTCCAGGACAGCCAGAGCTGTTAAACAGAGAAACCCTGTCTCGAAAAACCAAACAAAAAAAAAAAAAAAAAGAAATTCTAGGGACAGACTACATAATGCCCTGCTAACATTAAATTTTTTGAATGCTGATGAAAAAGGTACCACTGCAGCTGAAAAACACACTGGGTTATAGAGAAAACTGAAGAATTAAACCAACCAATATACTACAAGGACATTTTGACTTTAGAATGGAAACCTGTAATAGTGTTAAGATGGGGGCGTGGTTATGTATATGTATCTACAGGGAATGAAAAGATATGGATACCAACAAAACTTATAAAGATCAGATCTGACCAGAGAGACCAAAGAGAACCTCCTATTAATATCTTCACTTGATAAGAGTATTTTACTAACTGTCTAATGTTCATAATATTTCATTCCTTCATTTAGCATGGGTGGAGTTTATGCTAATATATGCTTTTCTCCCTCTTAAACTTAAGGAAAATTTTATTTTCAGAACCAAAGACTAAGGACAATAACGACAAGACAAATAGACCAAAGGATCCAACCTAACAAACTGCTTCAATTACTAATTTTTCCAAATTATACATACAAATCAATTTTTAAGGGCTTGCACAAAATGATCAATCAATATAGCTAGCTTTCCCAAGAATCGGCCATTTTTTCAAATTTTTAAGGATATTTCACCTCTTATCCCTAAAATTGGGATAAAAATTTTCTTTTTGTTTGTTTTGTTATATGTTGTGATTGTCATCGTCTAGGATGAATGAATATGATGAATGGATGTAAAATAGATTTAATTCGGACAAGGAAAAGGAATGGACTCAGGGATCTCTTTTTCTTTTTTTTTCTTTTCATATCATTAAAAATAAAAATATTTCATAAATTTAGTATTATTTTTTAAAAATCTTGATTTATGTTTATTGATAAGATGTTTATTGATAAGATTTAAGGTTATATATATTATTTTATATATTTATAAAATTTAAGGCCAATTTAATATTTTTCATATATTATTTTATATTGTGATGGTTATTTTGTCTATGTCTTGTACATAAACTATTCATATGATTGTTTTTTATAATAGATATCTCACCAAGGAAGGACCAGGACCTCTTTGATCTTGGGGCTAGGGGCATGACATGCCCCCTGAGGTGCCCACCCTCCGGAGGTCTGTTGTCATTTCGCAGCTCTCTGCAAAGGGCATCTGAATGATGCTCTGAGGCACCTGCCCACATCTGCAAACCACCTGTGAATTCACACCCCTCTGCAAAAAGCTTTTTTGAAAAAGACTGAGCCCCCGGAACTAACTTTAAAAGTGCACAAAAGCTTCTGCCGACAGGTGAAGATATATAAGGCAGGATCCACGTGAATGCTGGGTGGGCTCTCTCTCCTGTTCCTGATTCACTCAAGGTTTTCCTCGACCGGCAAAAGAACACGCATCACAATCTCATCGGAAAGTTTCACCCTCTGATGTTGACCCATTTCGGGTCTGGAGAGGAGCCAGATTCTCCCTGCGATTCCGGAGTGCTCAGACTTGGGCCTTTGTAATCCATAAGCATCTGAATCAGTGGAGCTGCCTGGGAAACTTTCATGTGTTAATTGGTCTTAAGACCACAAGGGGACAAATGAAATTCAGAGACTTTAAGAGACTTTAGAACTGAAAAATTGTATGAAGACCATCAGGACCCACGCTCAGAAAAAATATCCTTTTGAGAAACCTTAGGTTAATGTTAAATGTTTGTATTATAGATACTAAGAAGTTTTAGGTGTTAGGTTTCAGAGTTAGGGTTTGGGTTTAGGATTTAGGAACTTTATAGACAATTGTTAGGTAATTGTTAAGTACTGAAAAAAATGTGTGATAAATAAAAATTTACTGTTACAAATATGGAAGAGTCTGGCTCCAGAAAGACAGTAGTGGTCTATCTACCTTACAAAGGACATTTTAGGCTACATCATCCTCCACTTTGCCACTATAATCACTTCCTGGAACTGGATCTGACTGAATTGACATTTACTTGCCTGAGGAAAATACTTAAAATTTCTATCTCACCTGGTTTGTTTTTTACTATTTTCACTTTTCTGTATTACTGGAGAGGGGTACTGCAAGTCACAGCATACATGTGGAGGTCAGAAGACAACTTTCAGGAGTCAGTTCTTCCCTCCCATAGAGGGTTGCAAAGATCAAACCCATGTCATTTCACTTGCCTGGTAAGTACTTTTAGCTGTTGAATCAAGTTGCCAGCCCTCACCTATTTTTAATACCAAGAGACTACACAGAAAATGGCTAAAGTTAGGGATGAATGTCCACAGCAGCATCAAGGCATAGGAGGGAAGAGTTTAGCCACTCCCATACTACTCTTAATCTCCACCAAATAAATGTACTCAATTAAAGACAAGCCCTCTAGCTCCACCCCCAACTCCCAGATTGACATCCCCAGGCCCCACCTCTAATTTACACATGCTGGCTAATTACTACAAAACAAATTGCATGCATCCTACCACAGTAATTAATACCATACTACAAAACATTCTTTAAAATTTATTTTTTATTTCTGTGTGTGTGTATGTGTGTATGCCACAGGTATGAGGATATCCGCTGAGACCAGAAGGTTTGAGACCCCCTGAAGCTGGAGCTACTGGGGATTATAAACCTCCTGAATTGGATGCTGAGACCTGAGCTTGTTTCTTCTGGAAGAGCAGCAGGCACCCTTAACCGTGGAGCCATCTCCCCAGACCCTGCAAAACAGCCTTAGCCACCTAATGTGGCTTCAGTTTCTGCCACCAGCACTTCTTTGTGGTGGATCCAATTGTGGTTTTTAATTTTTTTTCTTAGGAGTTCATCTTTCTGGGTCTTGTTTCTAAAGAGTCTCCTGTGCCCTAACATGGTACAGTGGTCCCAAAGAGAATTTGCATTTCCTCAGGCCCCAGGGATTCAAGAGTCATTTGAGTTCATTACTCTGTTTGGGACCAATATCCCAATCTGGTCATTAAAACTAGACTCTAAATCCACATGTTTAACAGATGTTTCTGTTTCACATGCATGTATTTATACCCCAGACTTTTATGCCAACTACATCATTGGCCTTGACCTCCTCCTGGGAATCCTGTAGTTCCACATGAATTTCTTATTTCAGGAAACAATACCAGATTGATATGTATGGGTGCATTGAAAGTTTACTGAACAATGGGCAGATGGGGGTTAATGTTTGGCTTACCAACAGCTCACTTGTACATCCTTCAGCTCTGTCCATTAAAGAGAGGTTTGCTTTGTTTTCTATATGGGCTACAAGTGCCCTGTAGACAGCACCACCATCTCTCTGTGACCACTTGTCCTTCCCTCACAGATAGCTACATCCCAAAGGCTCACTTAGTCTTCCAATGTCCTTTCCCTTATGGTCACTGTAAGTTGCTGAATCTGGTTATATGAATGCAGAATTCTGAGTTCTAGTTGAAGTTCCATTAAAGAAAAACTTATTTTAGTGCAACTGTGCCCTGACCATCCATTGTCTCCTGATTTTCTAGCAGAAATCTCTGTTTTTACTCTAGTCACATTTGTAGTCAAATGAGCATGCCACACTCAGACCTTCGCCATTGGGATAGAGCTATCTGTTGTTCCCTGAACTCACTGGCTTGTTGGAGACTGACATTTTTACTCAGAAAATAAGGCATTGGGCTATTTGGCTGCTGGTTTGAGAGGCTCATAGGCTGTGCTCCTGCATGTGCTCCCATGTTTGCCTTTCACCAACAGATTCTTACAGAGTTAAAATGGAGGAACCTCGGTGTGCAGGCTCTCAAGGCAGTGGTGACTTCCCAGATACTTAGTGTGAAATTGTCCTGCATCGGAAGGACAGCAGTCATTTGAATTCACTGTCCTTTTCCAAATGCACTGGGAACTTAGCCCACAGGGCCACTAGAAAGGGCACCACCCATGTCTGGCACATTCCTCAGTCAAGGTGGAGGTGTTTATATGTTCACATGCGCTGTCTTGATGGTCAAACGGAGCAAGAAAAGCCTCCCCAGACCTGCTGCATGATCTTGAATGTAAAACTCTAAAATACTTTGCCTATCAAGTTCTGTAAACAACGCCACCACTGACCTAAATTTTGGGAGCCAATTGCTCAAGATCAAAAGGAAACATTCCAACCAAACTGAATCCCTCACACCAAAAAAAAAAATAATAATAATAATTGGAAAGTACTGTGGGATGCTACAGAATTTTCATAAATCTTATGTAATTTGTGAAGTTTAGTATTGCTATAGTTTAGATATAGCTTGGTCCCTGTGGCTGTCACCTTTATTGTCACCCTGACTAGATTTAAAAGAAACATACTCTGTATCTCTGAGGATGTTTCCAGAGACATTTAACAGAGGAAAGACCTCCCCTGAATGTGAGTGACATTATCCATGAGTCACAGATAATGAAAATGAGAAATATAAATGAGCAGCAGTCTTCATCTCTCTCTGCTTCCCAATTGTGACCAGCTGCTTCAATTACTGCTGCCATACCTTCCCTGACATGATAGAAAGCATTCCACCAAAGTGGAAGCCAAAGTAAACCTTATTGCTTCCCATCTGATACTCCAATGGGAAATGAAACATACAGTCCTCAAAACAGCGACATTGAAAATCGATAGGACTTGCTGGGCAGTGGTGGGGCACAACTCTCATCCCAGCACTTGGGAGGCAGAAGCAAGCAGATCTCTGTGAGTTCAAGGCCAGCCTGGTCTACAGAGTGAGTTCCAGGATAGCCAGAGCTATACAGAGAAACTCTATATCCCCCCCCCAAAAAAAAAAAAGAAGGAAAAAGAAAAAGAGAAGAAAATTGACAGGACTTTGACAGGGTAGAGCCTAATGAGAGGTGATCTAGTGGCCATTGTCCATGTGAAAGGTAATGCTGGTCCCAAGGGGTCTTTTAGGAGTGGATTAGAACCTTTAGGAGGGAGCCTCAGGGTAGGAAGTGGGTCACTGGGAGTAGGCCTCTAAAGCCCAGTACTTCTTGTTTAAATTTGGACTGTGGATACAGTGTGACCAGCCAGCCTCCTGCTTCTACCACAGTGCCTTCCCTGCCTGCTGCTATGTCTTCACCACTGTAGTTGACTGTATCGTCTGGTACTGTGAGCCAAAATAACCCTTTTCTCCTTTAAGTTGGTTTTGTTAGAATATTTTGTCACAGCAACACAAAAAGAAACTAAGACAACTCCCATCTCAAAAAGAAAGAGACCTCAGAAATCAACTTGCCCTTCCCCCACATGAGTACCCATCAGGAAAGCAATGCCTCACCAAATACTAAATCTTCCAGCATCTTGGTCTTTGAATTCCCAGCCTCCAGAACTATGGAAAGGAAATTCCTCTCATTCATAAACTACCCAGTCTCTAGTACTCTGTCATAGCAGTCTGAGGAAACAGAAATGCTTCCATTTCAGTCTATTACCATTGACCTGTAGGCATCCTTTAAAAACTAAATGTGTCTGAGTAAAACAAATGTGAGCTGCATATCAGTGTCAGTGCTAAATGCCTTACTTTGGAAATTGACATATAGTGATTAGAAAATGTTCCCCACTTCAAGGGACATGCTTGAGGCATGAGGTCTGAAGGTGTAACCAATTATGATGTGTGTCACTAGCTCTCAAGTGGTCAATAAAGTAGAGCAATAGTAAGAGGCAGAGAAAAAGAGCTGGGTAAGTGCTGTCAAAGGGAGAATCTAGATGAAAGATGACTGTCTGCTTTTTATGATTCATGCAACTTTTCTACACATTTTTGAAAGTTTTCACAGTTGAGAGTTAAGCAAGGGAAAACACAGTGATTCCTCATTAAGACTCAAACAAATGGTTTAGGAGACAATGTCAAAAACAAAGAATAAAAAACCCAGCAATGGCAGAGGCTGGCTGGAGGTCAGTCAGCACATGCTTGGGGGCTCATTTCTGCTCAGGGTTGTCTTGGAAAGTTGGAACCACCTGTGGATAGAGGTACAGTGTTAAAGAGTATGTTCCCTTACAAGCCCAACAGTTCTCAGCCAACACATTCAACACTCAGTGCATGCTGAGGACCCCTGGGGCAGAAGATACACATACTCCAGGAGAGGCACTGATACAGAGCTCCAAGCAAAGCCTCCCAAATGACTGCTCTTCTGAACTCCTCCAGTTTCTATAGTTTTTGGAGACTTCTTAAACCTACCAGAGGAGAAAAAACTCTGTACTAAGGGCACCGGTGGCTCCCAGTCGTCAAGCTCCTCAACTTCTCTTATCTCGTTCCTCAAATCGTTGGCTTTCTCCTTCTCCCAGAAAGGCAAGCTGCAGGAAGAACACAACCCTGATGAGTCTAAACATATGCCATATTAAATTTGCAAACACCATCCATGGATAAGGTACTACGTGCCCACAGGGCGAATGAGGTCTCCACATCAGGAGCCTGAAGAGATAGCTCAGTGAGTAAAACAGTTGCTGGGCAACCGGAAAACACCTAAGGTGGACCTCTAACCTTGACATGCACACACTCAAGCACGAATTCAAGGGCAAGCAAGTATTCGAGCATATGAGCACACACACACACACACACACACACGAAATAAGTAAATGTAAAAAAAAAAAAAGTTTAAAAAAAACGTAGATTTAAAAAGACAGGAGGGCTGGAGAGATAGCTCAGAGGTTAAGAGCACTTGGGCCGGGCATGGTGGCACACACTTTTAATCTCAGCACTTGGGAGGCAGAGGCAGGTGGATCTCTGTGAGTTCAAGTCCAGCCCGGTCTACAAAGAGAGTCCAGGACAGCCAGAGCTGTTACACAGAGAAACAGTGTCTCAAAAAAAAAAAAAGCACTAGCTGCTCTTCCAGAGGTCCTGAGTTCAATTCCCAGCAACCACATGGTGGCTCACAACCATCTATATTGAGATCTGGTGTCCTCTTCTGGCTGCAGTCATACATGCAGTACAGAACACTGTATACATAATAAATAAATAAAATATATTTTTAAAAGACAGACTTAAACACAAAGTGATTCAAAAGCAAAAGAATAGCACAAGATATATTAGCTAAATGTAAATAAAATACAATGAGAGTTGTAATCTTAATATTTATAGATCTAGATAATGAGAGTAATGCAATTGTATAAAACTCATTCATCCTTAATGACATGGGAAATAAAAGGCCACTTGGAAATTTTACTTCATAATTGAGGAAATGGGCATTCCAAGCAGACAGAACACTGTGTTCTCTACAAGTCTGAAGAGTCAGAGATAAGTTGTTAGGAAACCTTAAATCATACAAACAGCAGGACAAAGTTGTAGGAGTTGAAGGAGCTATGCAGAAAATGAACTTCCAACATGAATATAGGAAAATTGCCCTTGAGTTTTTCTGAGTTAAGACATCTATGTAAAGCCGGGCATGGTGGAGCACGCCTTTAATCCCAGCACTCGGGAGGCAGAGGTAGGCGGATCTCTGTGAGTTCGAGGCCAGCCTGGTCTACAAAGCGAGTCCAGGACACCCAGAGATATGCAGAGAAACCCTGTCTCAAAAAACCAAAAAAAAAAAAAAAAGACATCTATGTATAGGGTGGGATGCCACAGGACTATAGAGTAGTCTATTGTGAGCTGTGATGGACAGTTTTGTGTCAGCTTGACACAAGCTAGCATCATCTGAGCAGAGACTCTCAAGAAAATGCCTCCCTAACATCAGGCTGTGGCAAGTCTGTAGAGCATTTTCTTAATTGGTGACTTGTAGGGAGTTAGATTAATATAAATTAGATGTAGTAAATATCTAGGTTTCTGATAAAGTCTCTTAATCCGGGGCATGAACATCAACTTGGCTGTGAGCAATTTGCTTATCAGTTTATGGATGAAGTCACGTGAGATGAGGGGAGTGGCTATGGACTGAAAAACAAGGTTGAAGCCAGGTGAAACAAGGAAAGACTTTATGACCTGGCATTGTTTTCAGCTGCTAAGTGGGCAGAGCCCAAATTAAGCTGAAACAGGTGGAACAAGGAACATCCTATTTAAGGACAAGTGGATGAGCCCAGAAGGGGGCGTGTTAAGGGCTCCATGCTACAGAAGGCTGAGGTCTCCCAGAGAGAAGAAAGCTTCAAGCCTTATTTAAGGTAAGACTGCGATAGCCAATTTACCCTGAGGAATCTACTTCTGAGATATTCCTGAAAAACACTGCTAAGTGCATTAAAGAGTCTACAACAGAGACTGTGTTCCTGAAGACTGAGGACCTGCCCCAGAGACTGTATCCTTCTAAGAGGTTAAATAATTGTAATAGTTATCAATAGGTTTAATGGTTAGGTCTTAGGGGTTAGGCCTTCGCATCCATAGGGGTTGTAGGAATTTATAGGAATAGTAGTTAAGTAAGTGTATTTGTTATAAGTGAATATAGTTATTAATAAATAAGTGATTAATAATTTTTTAAAAGTACAGTTTCAGTGACTGATGTGGGAAGGCCCAGCCCATTGTTGGTGGCACCATCCCTGGGCTGGTAGTCCTGGGTTCTATAAGAAAGTAGGCTGAGCAAGCCATAGGAACAAACCAGTAAGCAGTAATTCTTTATGTCCTCTGCATCAGCTCCTGCCTCCAGGTTCCTGCCCTGTTTGAGTTCCTGTCCTGACTTCCTATGGTGATGAACAGTGTATGGCAAATAAACCCTAACTAAAACATGAGCTGAATTGTTCCCAGCTCTCACACATCACACACACACACAAATTGAAAAATTCTTCTAGATCCCCCCAACTAAGCTGAAGATTCTTCATTGATTACTCGAAGCATTTGGTAAAGACCCCAAAGGGAATGGTTAGTTACTCTAAACTATCCTTAAAGAAGTTCTAACAACAGTCAAAACATACTCAAAAGCATCACACCTTTAAAAACTAAAGATCAAGCCAGACAGTAGTGGTGCACACCCATCACTCAGGAGGCAGGGAGAGGTGGATCTCTGAGTTTGAGGCCAGCCTGGTCCACAGAAAGAGTTCCAGGACAGCCAGGGCTGTACAGAGAAACCCTGTCTCAAAAAACCAAAAATAAATTAATATAATATAATATAAAAATACAATATAACATAACAATAGAAAAACCATACTCATTGGTATTTTATGACTTACACATACAAATATATTTGCATATATTTATATAAAAGGCAATTTATAAAAACTAAAATAGTTGGGTAGGATGGTAAGATTAGGCAGTTGCTGATATTTTGAATATTCTAGAATAGTGTTTATTGAAAAAGAAAGTATAGACACGAGAAGCTTAATTATGTGTTGTAAGGAATAATAATGCATAATGAAGGTATTAGAGATGCCAAGCTTAGAATAGAAGGTTTTATTCCCACCCAGCTCTGCGGTTGGGTACTCCCCCTAAATCCTGGTGTGTGAGACTCGGGAGTGTGTGCCTACCTAACCATATTTATATGAGACTATTCGTATTCAAAACGAGAGAGAAAGAGAGGTGGGAAAGAGGTAAATAAATAATAAATAAATACATGGTGCAGAGCAAAAGGGTAGAATCAGGGGGCTGGAGAAATGGCTCAGAAATGAATCAGGTCGGAGCACTCACTGCTCTTCCAGAAGACCCTGGTTTGATTCCCAGTCAGCACCCATTCTTCTGGAGTCTCTAAGCACCAGACACACACGGTACACAGACATACATGCAGGCAAAAAGCCTCCACACATAATTTTTAATTTAAAATATTTAATTCTCTGCCCAGCATGGTGGTGCATGCCTTTAATCCCAGCACTCAGAAGGCAGAGGCAGGTGGATCTCTGTGAGTTTGAGCCCAACCTGGTCTACAAAGAGAGTCTAGGACAGTCAGGGCTACACAGAAAAATCTTGTCTTGAAAAAACAAAACAAAAAAAATAATGAATTCTCTAAGCATGAAATTAAAGACCCTGAGATGGTTCGATAATGGCTTCTGCTGCCAAGTATGACATCATGAGTCAGATGTGGAAGGAGAGAACCAGCTCCCTACACAACATGGCACGTAGGCCTCTCCATTCCCATATACCTTTTTTCTTTCTTTCTTTTTTTTTTTTTTAGTTTTTCGAGACAGGGTTTCTCTGTGTAACAACCCTGACTGTCCTGGACTCCACACACCAGGCTGGCCTAGAACTCAGAGATCCACCTGCCTCTGCCCCCTGAGTGCTAGGACTAAAGGCATGTGCCACCATGCCCAGTTTTTTTTTTTTCTTGAATTTAGTATAAAATTGGAGGGATAGTCCTTCCCTCAAATAGAGGGGTGTTCTATTGGGTTTCTCTTTGGTACTGAAGCTCTAACCAAGTTCCCCAGCTGCAATCATTAAATATGTGTTTTTCTTTTCCAGAACATTCTCGTGTTCTGGAAACAGGGTGTCTTTTTGATCCATGTAAACTCCCTTCCCACGCACACACAAGCACAGCACAGCATCTGCCGGTTGGCCAGTGTCATATGTAGAATTTTTCTTGTCCCCCTCTCACTGCCAGACCATTGACCTCTGTGTGTTTCCCCAACTGTCCACTTTACATACTGCACTGACCCTGCTGAGGGGACCACAGAAAGGTCCCTGCAGTTTGATGCTCTGCAGGCTCCTCCACAGGAGAAAAGGCTGTCATTTTCACAGAGATAGGATCATAGGGAAAACTCACTTGGGCATTGGTGGAAGTGGCTCTAGAGGGATAAATGTATCAAATTTTTTCTCATAAGGCACCCTGAAAAAAAAACACAGTGAAAACAACATAATTGCTGTGAGCTCTTAAAGCATTGAGAGTAACACATCATCACATCCAGAACATGTTCTACACCGTCTGGTATCAGCTCTTGAGAGTGAACTTCAAAACTGTACAGAGAATGATGTTTCATTTTTTATTATGTTTCATCAAGATCATTGACCCCCACATGACTGCTTTCCTAAATATTTTCAACCCAGGTACTAGTGACTAACAATCAGACTTGGTGTGAAAGCTCCAAAGTCTACAAGTGTGTGGAAATAGACATCAGACGAAATGAACAACTGCTATTTCTGATACTATCAGCTTTTTTTTTTTTTTTGGTGTTTCAAGACATGGTTTCTCTGTGTAGTCCTGGATGTCCTGGACTCACTTTGTAGACCAGGCTGGCCTCCAACTTACAGAGATCCACCTGCCTCTGCCTCCTGAGTGCTGGGATTAAAGGTGTGTACTACCACACCACACCCGGTGTACTATCAGCTTTTAAAAATACAATACCAGCTGGGCATGGTGGCACATGCCTTTAATTCCAGCACTCGGGAGGCAAAGGCAGGTGGATCTCTGTAAGTTGGAGGCCAGACTGGTGTACAAAGCGAGTCCAGGACAGCCAGGGCCCTGTTACACAGAGAAACTCTGTCTTGAAAAACAAAAAAAATACAATACCTACTCCTGGAGGCATTGCATGTGTGACTGCTGTGTCACATGTGTGTCAATAGGTGGCAGAGAGGAGAGAGGCTATGCCTAAGTTCAGTGTTCTGACCTATGAACATCTGAATAATTAGTAACCTAACACTCCTTGAAAAAAGTGAGCCTGAAACAGACAACCCTTACATGAAGTCAACCTGGTGAAATTGGGCAAGAATCAAGCCCAAGGTCATCACCAGACCAGTGCCACATGGCCCAGACAGGGAGCTAGCCTGAAATGACCACCAGTCTGGCACAGCCTGGTGGCAGATGGGGGAAAACCATGCCTGAGATGACCCCTGCCCAGTGCCACAATGCACGAGCAGGACATAGCACTTCTGAGATGACCCAGATACTCAGCGACCTCAGGCACCACCAAGAGAAGCAAGTTAAGTGGTGGATAAATGGAGAGAAAGAGAGACAGAAGGATATGGGCACAATGAAGAAAGGCAGAACTAGAGGGTAGTAAGGAACAGTCTGATGTGAGTAACTGGTGAGGCCACCTGGGACCATGGTGGGATCTGGGCCTGAGCTGCCACCCAGGGGGCAATATCTGGGTCCATGGCCCTGCAGCAGCAGGGGTCTGTTACCACCAAAGGCCAAGCAGACATCACTGGTCTGGGCTGCCGCTCAGGGACATACTTTGTCTGAGGGCTGTGCAGAACTGGCCTCACTCCTCACCTGGGAATCCTGGGAGAGCTGGCCCTGGGGGCCTTAGAGCAGGAGAGCTGAGCCCACAACTACCCAGCTGTAGTAGTCAGGAGAGCAGGGCTCCAAACAGTTGCTAGTGAGCCAGCCCTGCCCCTAGTCTGCTATGCAGTGGCTTGGTCGAGGGAAAGATACCCTTCTTCCCCTCCCTTGTCCCTTGCCACCTATGGCAGGCAGGAGAGCTGGCCCCAGGGTCATGAGAGTGGGAGAATATCCCTCACAGGCTGCAACACTCGGGAGAGTGGATCCTGCACCTCCCCTAGGCAACAGAATAGAGCTGGACTTGGTTGCAGGAGTTGGAGATGAGCCAGCCCCTAGAGTACAAGAGCAGGAGAGCTGGCCAGCTCAGATAACTCTCAGGCTGAGATCCAGGGCTTTGAATTGGCCCACACCAACATCTACCCCATCGATGTACTGCTGGAGTGCATGAAGGGCTGGTCCCACAGATCCAAAACTACAGGATCTCCATGACAGGATATCAGAGGAGTCCCAGGGAGGTTCCAGTACTGATAGAGAAGCAGAAACCAGAGGCCTCGAACCAGACCGACTCATTACAATGAATATTTGCAAGCAAAGAAGCATGGACAAAGGGGCATATATGGGACACACTCTTACACACTACAGCTTCCACAACGAGACGGTTTTTCCTCTATAGGGGTGAGATCGAAAGGGTGGAGGGTGGGTACAAGTTAAGGAGGAGATGAGTGGGATTGGGATGAATGGTGGGAAATTCACAAAGAACCAATAAAAAGTTTTAAACTTTTATGTGAGGGGCATGGTGGCACACTCCTTTAATCCCAGCACTTGGGAGGTGAGTTCAAGGCCAGCCTGGTCTATAAAGTGAACCAGGACAGCCAAGAATACACAGAGAAACCCTGTCTTGAAAAACCAAAAAATAAAAGTGAAAAATTAAAAAATAAAAGTACAATATAATGGGTTTCATGACATTTTCATTTATGTTTGTCATTGGAGTTGGCTCATATTCATCCCTCCATCATCCTCTTTTACCGACTCCCCACTGTCCCCTATTCCTTCCCCCAAATAGTCCCCCTCCCAGTGAGACACACATATACACACACTATATATACATATATATGTATATATATATAGTATTATATATATATTATATAATATTGGATCTGTTGTATGTACAATATTATATTACAATATTATATATACAACATTATATACACATAAGAATATACATATATGCTTTTTTTTTAAAGATTATTTATTTATTGTGTATACAGTGTTCTGCTGGCATGTACACATTCACTCCAGAAGAGGGCACCAGATCTCAATGTAGATGGTTGTGAGCCACCATGTGGTTGCTGGGAATTGAACTCGGGACCTTTGGAAAAACAGCCAGTGTTCTTAACCTCTGAGCACTGCACATATATGCTTTTTAAAACTATGGTGGGGGTTTTTTGTGGTACTGGGGGTTGAAGTTAAGGCCTTGCAGAGCTAGGCAAGTAGGCTATATCCCTAGCCCTTCTTGTGTCTTTTATCATTTAATTTCCACAAGTGCACATAGGCACAAATTAACTGACTATGAACTTTTAAAGGAATTTTCACTCCATCGTACCTTATTGCTATCCACTCCTTTAAAGAGTAATTTCTATACAGGGACTTGGGAAATGGTTCAGTAGGTCCGAGACTTGCTGTGAAGGCAACAGGATCTAAGTTTCAAATCCCCAGCACCCACGTAAAAACCAGGGACATGGGTGTGTGCTTGTGATCCCAGCGTGAGGAGCAGAGGTTGGCAGATCCTAGGAGCTCACTGGCCAACTGTCCTGGCCAAAATGTCAAGCTTTGGGTTCAGCCGGAGAGATCCAGTCTAAAAACACAATGTAGAAAACAATAGAGAAAAACAATGCCTTCCTCTGGCCTCCACATGCACACACTTGAATGCACACACCTACACATATAGGTGCTTATGATGCACACAGAGGCACACACCAAAATACACAGGGAAAATGAAGAATAAAGTAATTAAGCAATACTAATTTCCACGCAGCAGAGAGACTGGATTCCTCTCCAGTTAACAGGATCCTTGTGGAATGAGCGGTACACTCACTGTGAGAAGTTGACTGGTGGCAGGGTCGCTCCTACTTTGAAGAACTCTTTACTCTGCTCTGGGAACATGTACGGATTATCCCCTGGTGTTACGTTTGGGATTCCATTTCTGGGATCAATATCTGTGGGAAGTGTTTGAAAACATCACACATGAGGTTGAAGCCCATGCCCTGTTTGCTGTGAGCAGCCACACACCAGTGAAAACCAAGGCTCTTTGTGTTTTGTGTGAGATAAATGTTTTGCTATCCTACCTTAGGAAATTCAAGTTCCCGGGACCTTTTTTCCCCTACACTATGTTATCGGGTATGATTATTTAAAAACATGGAAGGCTGCAGAAGACGGGGTGTGGAAAGTTGTCCCCTGGACACGGCATGGTTGTTTCGCACATGCCCTCATACCAGATGTGCAAGAGTTGCACAAGATCAAGTCAATAAAACTTTTCAGTATAGATTTGGGGGCAGCTTCTGAGGCTCTAAGGCTCTATTGGCAGCTGATAGCTCCAGGGGGAGGGAGAGGGATGTTTATTTAGAAGTATGGCCGCTGGTAGAATCCCCACCCCCCCACTGATAATCTCCCACCAATACACATATGGGCAGCCCCAGTTGAAGGTTAAAAATTAACTAAGTAATCTTTTAAAAAAGGAAAAAATAAGATTGGGAAGGAAGATGGGGTGGGGGTTCCAAGAGGATTAGAGGGAGTGAGGGGAGAATATGATCAAGATACATTGAGTGCATTATGAAATTTTCAAATAATAAATAAAATTTAAATTTAAAAAATGGATGACTGGGAATATGGCTCACTTGGCTAGCGTATATAAGGCCCTAGCTTCAATTCCCAGCACCACCAAAATACAAAAGGAAAAATGCTCTACCATTGTAGATTATAAAACATACACATTTGTTTGCTTGGTTGTTGTTTTTTTGGTTGGGGGAGGTGTTCGTGTGTTTGTTTTGGACACGCAAGATATGACACTTTTATTTTGATGGTTGATTGTTTTATTTTGTTTTATTATTTTGTGTCTATGAGTGTTTTGCCTGCAAGTCTGTCTGCGTACCATGTGTGTGCAATGCCCTTAGGAGTCATAAGAGAATGTCAGATCCTCTGGGAATAGGGGCCCATGTGAGCCACCATGTGGATGCTGAGGAACGAACGCAGGTCCTCGGGAAGAACAACCAGTGATCTTTAGCCCTGAGCCATCTCTCCAGTCCCTTGATTTCTTTTTTAATGTTTTTATTTATTCTTTGAGAATCTCAAACAATAAATAAATTAATGGGAAAAAAAAAGAATCTCAAACAATATATTTTAATCATATTCTTTCCCTTCCCTCCAACTCCTTCTAGATTCTCTCCACCCTCCCTACCCCCCCAACTTCTTTTTTTTTTTTTTTTAGTTTTTTGAGACAGAGTTTCTTTGTGTAACAGAACCCTGGCTGTCCTGTGCTCCCTTTGTAGACCAAGCTGGCCTCAAACTCACAGAGATCTGCCTCCCTCTGCCTTCCAAGCACTGGGATTAAAGGCATGCGCCACCACACCCAACACATTTCCCTTTTTAAATGTATGTGAATGTGTAGTATATATGCATGTACGTGTTTGTAGGCACATGTGCACATGGGTGTGCAATGCGCATGTGTGATCTTGCCTGTGGATGCCAAAGGTCACTGCTGGATGTTTTCCCTTAATCGCTCCCCATCCTATTTTTTGACTCAGAGTCTCTCACTGTACTCATTTGGCTACATAGGCTGGCCAGTGAGATCCAAGAATCCGCCTGTCTCAGCTTGCTCAGTTTTGGGGTTACAGAGGACAGCCACTGTGCCTAGGGATCCAAACTCAGGTCCTCATGTCTGTACAGCAGCCATCTTCCCAGCCTGCACATCCTCTCAATTTTTTTTATTTTATTAATATAAGTGTTTTGCCTACATGTATGTCTATGCACTACATGTATGCCTGGTGGCCGTGGAGACCAGAAGAGGACTTCTGATTCCCTAGAACTGGAATTGCAGACAGTTGTGAGCCACCATGGAGTGCTGAGAATAGAAACTGGTCCTCTGCAAAAGCAGCCAGTGCTCTTAACCACTGAGCCATCTCCGCAGCCCTGCATTTCCTCTTGATGAATGAGAAGTTTAGGATCAGGGCAAGGCCTAGCACCCCTGGGAGGGTCCCACATCAGTGGCCATGCTTGTAGCTTCCCTGGGATGGCTTTTTGTGTATCCTTTATCCAGACACATCAAAGCCTCAATTTGAAACTCCATTTGTCCTTTACATGAGTTTTACGAGAGTTTTCTCTTTGTACAGCTTCTACAAAAACCTTATCTATCCCTGAGGTGTCCGCTGCCTCCTCCTACATGGGTATTTCTATAAGAAAGGGCATAGCTGGGCATGCTGGCACACGCCTGTAATCCCAGCACTCGGGAGGCAGAGGCAGGCAGATCTCTGTGAGTTCAAGACCAGCCTGGTCTACAAAGTGAGTCCAGGACAGCCAGGGATACACAGAGAAACCCTGTCTCGGAAAAAAAGGGAGGGGCATAAATGGTCCTCCAGCACTCAGCAATCTCTTAGGATCTTTTGAGAAGTCTATTCTGAGTGATTTGGGGGCAGAGAACTCACCAAGTTACAAACTAAGGTGATGCATGGATTTAGATATGGTGTATATATAACATTTTCATCTTAGGTGCCCTTAATTACATGAAAAGCAACACTATATACTTCATGCTAAGGCTTACTTTAAATGTGCGTGACAAGTGACATCTAATTAAACCCACATTATTTCCTTTGGACTTCAGTGAGGCTTCTATTAATAACAATCTGAAAGGACTCATGTGGTGACTTAAATGTCACATTAGCATTTTATGAGATTTAGAGAAAGACAAAAGTGTACATCAGCATGCATCCCGAGTCCTTCATCAGAGCCTGTTACCTGCAAACTGGGCTCTCCTGTCTTCCTGGCCGCACTGTGGGCAACAGGATGACCCTGCCGAGCTGTCCCCAACCAGAGAAAGCAGGGTCCACAGAATCACAGCTCAAGGCCTTTCTTTTTTCATCTTTGATAAAGTGAGACACATTACCATATTTCTTCCTCCCAAGGCTCTTGTCCACTGTTCTCTCTGTCACGGACCTCCTGTTGCCATGGAAGACCCCTCTGAAGAAACACTGCTTTCCAATGTGGTAGGTGTGGACGTTGCTGCTGAATCTTGGATAAAACGTCCACTCAGGACGCTCCCCGTCTTCTGCAGGACATCAGAAGCCCTTCTGTTAGCACTGGGCCAGGCCCTCAAGACAATTACATGACAAGATGTTAACAAAAATGCCTCAGGCTCTGTTTGGCCTTCTCATACACTCACTTTTTAAAAAATGTGTATGAATGTTTGCCTGCAAGAACGTATGTACACCACAGGCATGCAGTGCCCACAGAGGGCAGAAGAGGGTCTTGGATCTTTCTTTTTTTTTTTTTTTTTTTTTTTTTAAAGATTTATTTATTTTGTATACAGTATTCTGTCTGCAGGTATATCTGCAGGCCAGAAGAGGGCACCAGATTTCATTACGGATGGTTGTGAGCCACCATGTGGTTGCTGGGAATTGAACTCATGAACTCTGGAAGAGCAGCCAGTGCTCTTAACCGCTGAGCCATCTCTCCAGCCCTTGGATCTTTCTTGAACTGGAGTTATAGGTGGTTACGAGTCACTATGTGGGTGCCAGGAACCAAGTCCAGGCCCTCTGGAAAAGCAGCCAGTGACACTGACCACTGGGCCATCTCTCCAGCCTCACACTCTTGTGGCTTTTACACAGTCTCACTGTCTCTCTCTGTGTCTGTCTGCTCTGTGTCTCTCTCTGTCTCTCTCTCCCTCCTGTGTGTGTCTGTCTCTCTCCCTCTCTGTCTCTCTTTCTCTTTCTCTCTCTCCCCCCTCTCCGTTTCCTGACTGTGGACACAGTGTGAGCTGCCGCCACGTCAGGCCCCTCTGTCCTGCAAACCGTCGAGTAAGCTGCTTCTCCACAGGTGTGAAAAGTAATTAGGGCAGGTGTTCACTCCGTGTGGTTTCTTGGCAACATCAGCGATGTACGCAAGCAAAATGTACGAGGAAGCCGTGTAGTCAAGCATACTGTTCTATGGTAACATTATGTGTGTGCTTGATTATGTGTTCCATCACTACAGTGCAGGCCAGCGGGCAGCTTCCTGGAGTCAGTTTCCCCCTTCCATCATGTGTGTCAGGCTTAGCCGTAAGAGCCTCCGCCTGCTGAGCTGCCTTGCCCAACCCCCTTAACGCCTTGTGATGAGTTAGAGAGAGTACACTTTATAATGCTGGTATAGTGTAGGGTACTAAATATGTAAAGCAGGGGTGTAGCTATTTATCATTATCAGATATGATGGGTGTGCTACACTTTTATATAACTGGCCAAAAGGATCACCACAGACATAAGTCGTGTGTGAGTTATGGTATAAGGAATGACATCACTAGACCATAGAGAGTTTTCAGCTGCATCATATTTTGGTGGAACCACTGTCATATATGCAGGCTACTGTTGGTCAAAGCTACATTATACAGCACATAACTGCTTTTGTATGTATGTATGTATGTATATATGTATGTATGTATGTACATATGTATTATATATATACACACACACATTTCAAGATTTAGCTCTTCACAGCTATGGGGCAGAATATTGTTGGAGAATATTGAATAAGAGGGGTTTATATCCTATACCCTTCTGTTGAGTACCTTTTATGGCTCTTACATAAAGTCATTTCATTCTTTAAAAACATGTGACCATATACCTCCCACAAAGCTGTCATGAGGTCCAGAGAAGTAACATGCCAATGCCTGGCACTGGGGAGGTCTTCCATGAGTTGGCTCACAATAGGGCAGATTTCTGAAAAGGTCCCGGGAGCAGAGGCCTGTGGAGAAAGGCCAGCGCCTACTCACTTGTCAGTGACTTAAGCAGGCTGAGTTCCTTGGGATATTTTTCCTTCTGGACTCCAGGCAGTGCAACTTTAGAGGACCAAATAGAATGGGCAGAGGAAGAGGAGGAGGATGAAGAGGAAGAGGACTTCTGACTCAGCCTGGCAGCCGTGCTGGAAGGCAAGAGGCAGGGTTAGAATCATCTCTGTGCTCCAACTGCCAATCAGACTCTGATCTTACACTAGCAACACAGGAGTTCTCAGCAACACGACGGGCCTCACTTCTCCATCAAATCCCTAAGCATGGTTTACTCACTCATAGCTCAGAGGCACGGAAACTTATTCAGAAGATCTCCACTTTAAAACAATCAGATGAAGGTGCTGGCTGCAAATCTGGAGAACCTGAGTTTCATCCCTGGTAACCCACGTGACAGAAGGAAAGAACCAACTACTGTTAGTTGTAGGGAGTTAGATTAATTTAATTAGATTTAGAAAATATCTAGGGGTTTCTGATACAGTCTCTTAATTTGGGGCGTGAAGATCAACTTGGCTGTGAGCGATTAGCTTATCAGCTTGTGGAAAAACAAGGATGAAGTCAGGTGAAAACAGGAAACAAACAGGAGACTTAATGGACTAAGAAACAAAGTATTTGGCCTGGCACTGTTTTCAGCTGCTAAGTGGGTGGAGCCCAAATTAAGCTGAAACAGGTGGAACAAGGAGAGATCCTATTTAAGGACAAGTGGATGAGCCCCAGAGAGCCCCATCCTAGAGGCCCCCCATGTTAGAGAGCTTCGATGCTAGCGAGTCCTGATGGAGAAAGTGCTGGTGAACTGATGGCTGGATCTCCCTGAGGCAGAAAGAAGCTGGTGAGCAGAGAAAGCCTGAGCAAGACAGAAAAAGGCCAAGGACTAAACCCTGTGGCTCAGCTTTTGCCTAGAGGGGTTTGACCTGTCCGAACAGTGGCCTAAACGAAACTGTGGCTGGCTTTAAAGACTGAGGCAGAGCGTCAGAGTTGCTGATACAAAGAAAGTAAGTTGGCCTATAGTTGGCTGAGGTCTCCCAAAGAGAAGAAAGCCTCAAGCCTTATTTAAGGTGAAGCCACCATAGCCAATTTACTCTGACGAATCTACTTCTGAGATATTCCAGAAAAACACTGCTAAGTGCATTAAGGAGTCTACAACAGAGACTGTGTTCCTGACGACTAAGGACCTGCCCCAGAGACTGAATACTTCTAAGAGGTTAGATAATTGTAATAGTTATCAATAGGTTTAGTGGATAGGTTAAAGGGGTTGTAGGAATTTATAGGGTTAATAGTTAAGAAATTGTTGGTGTTTGTTATAAGTGAATAGTTATCAATAGATAAATACTTAATAATTTAAAAAGTTAGGTTACAGTTAGTTGTCCTCTAGCCTCCAGGAGCACACTTTACCACACGTAGATAGATAGATAGATAGATAGATAGATAGATAGATAGATAGATAGGTAGGTAGATAGATAGATAGATATTAATTCTTTTGTTTGTTTGCTTGCTTGCCTTGTTTTTTAGAGACAGGGTTTCTCTGTGTAGCCCTGACTGTCCTGGAACTCACTCTGTAGACCAGGATGGCCTTGAACTGACAGAAATCCACCCACTTCTGCCTCCTGAGTGCTGGGATTAAAGATGTGGACCACCACCACCCATTTTATAAAATGTAATTCTTAAAAAAAAAAAAAAAAACAGGCTGAAGAGATAGCTAACCAGTTAAGAGCACTGGCTGTTCTTACAGAAAACCTGGATTCAATTTCCAGCACCTACACAGTAGCTCACAGCCACCTATAACTCCAGCCCTAAAGAATCTGATGCCCTCTTCTGGCCTCCACAGACCCCGGACATGCATGTTGTATTTAAATACATACATACATATTTAGACAGTTTTTTTTTTTTAATCAAGGCACTAGCTCCTTGGAAAGTAAAACATGGAATTGCTACATGATCCAGCAATTCTACTCCTCGGTGTAAACCCAAAAGAATAGACACCAGAAGTTCATGCAGACACTGTACCATATCAGGCACAGATATGGATGTGCAATACATAAAAGTAATAAATAACTCCAAGTGTCCACCAATGGGTAAGTGAACAGATGAAGTCCGGCATATACTTACACAGAGGAATATAGCTCGGGTTAAAAAGGAGTTGGAAGCCAGGCGGTGGTGGCGCACGCCTTTAATCCCAGCACTTGGGAGGCAGAGGCAGGCGGATCTTTGTGAGTTCGAGGCCAGCCTGGTCTACAAAGCGAGTCCAGGACAGCCAGAGATATTCAGAGAAACCCTGTCTTGAAAAACAAAAAAAAAAAAAAAAAAAAAAAAGGAGTTGGAGGTCTGCAGCACGCTACAATATGGGTGAGCCTTGAAACAATTAAAAAAAATAGCCGAGGGCTGGAGAGATGGCTCAGCGGTTAAGAGCACTGGCTGCTCTTCCAGAGGTCATGAGTTCAATTCCCAGCAACCACATGGTGGCTCACAACCATCCATAATGAAATCTGGTGCCCTCTTCTGGCCTGCAGATACACCTGCAGACAGAACACTGTATACATAATAAATAAATCTTAAAAAAAAAAAAATAGCCGAACATAAAAGGACAGATCGATATGTCTCCAGTAATATGAGAGCAGAGAGTATATGGGAGGTTACCAGGAGCTGAAGAGGGAAGAGTACTGCTCAGTGGATACTGAGTTTGTGTTTGGGATGATGGATTGTTTTGAAAATAGGCAGTGGTGGTGGTCGTAAGACACTGTGAATGTGTTTAATGCCACTTCATTGTGCACTTATAAAGGGATAAAATGCTTTTTTGTATTATATGTATTTCAAAGATGTATTTATTTTGTGTGTGTGAGTGTTTTGCCTGCAATGTAAGGGCACCATGTACATGTAGTACCCATGGGAGCCAGAAGAGGGCGTCAAATCCTCTGGAACTGGAGCTACAACAGATGGGGGTGGGTCACCATGTGGGTGGGTGCTCGGAACCAAAGCCAGGTCCTTGGGAAGGGCAGCCAGTGCTTTGTTTTTTAACCACTGAGCCATCATCTCTCCAGCCCCATTGTGCTAGAATTCTTGACTCTCAGCTGATAAGAGACTTCAACCAGACTGCAGGCGAGGGGCTCCTTTCCCTCCCAGTGCCCACTTATCCACTTATGTCCTCCTACTTTTTCCTCGTCTTCCTGTGTTGCCTGAGCCTGAAGAGAGAGAGGGAGGTAGAGCCAGAAGATCTGCAGTCCTCCTAAGAGGATGTGGATGTCTCTACCATTCTTGTTGTTGTTCTTTTATAACTTTAAAAATGAAAGCCCCGGGTAAGACCCTGGGCCTTGGCACTCTGGCAAGGAAGTACACTGAGGTACATTCGCAGCCTTAAGAAGTTTTTAAAATTAGGTCTTATAAAAGAGTAGGATACATAAAATAGAAATGTATGCATTTGCATAAGAAAGAACTTTTACCAGGACTATATGTATTGCCAGCGGGAGGACCAGGTTGACGCTCCTGTGTATGATATTCTGGGATTGATCCTCCTCACAGAAAAAAACAAACAAACAAAAACAAAACCTAGCATCAAAATGTTAACATTTATGCTCTACAATATGAAATTGTTGTGACTTTTGTTTATGGTAAAAGTGGTTTTATATTTTTAGATTTTTCTACAATAAACTTTCATTATAACAAAAAAAAAATTTAGAAAAACTTTTTACCACTAACAGAAATACAAACAGAGAAAAGTACCTAAATACTTATGAATTCAATGCCAGGCCGGCAAGATGGCTCCTCGGTGAAGGAGCTTGCTGCCAAGCCTGATGACCTGAGTTCAATTCCCGGGATCCACACCAAGGAAGGAGAGAAGTGACTCCTGAAAGCTGTCCTCTGCCTTGCACACGCTGCTTTGCCATGCACACTCACAAAGTAAGTAAATAAACAGATTTTAAAAGGTCACGATTTTTTTTTAATTAGGTGAATTTCCCCCGAGTCAACAGACAGAACAATGGCAAACCTCTCCTCCTCTCCCCTTGTGAGGCCCAGGCAGCATCTGTGAGCCCCTTACCTAGAAAGGTGATCATACTCTTAATTGTATCTCTTAGGATAGTCACTATTTTTCTTTCTTTCTTTTGTATGTTTGTGTGGTGTGTGTGTGTGAGTGAGTGAGAGAGAGAGACTCTCTCAAATTATTCTTTGATCTCCATATGTTCACAGTGGCATGCATGCACACACACAGAGTGGGAGGGTAATAAATAAATAAGTGTTAAAACAAAAACAAAAACAAAAATCAGAGGCCCAGAGAAGTGATGCAGTCTGCTCGAATTCACACAGATCATCAGTGGAAGACTTGGGTTTTGAACCTGTGTATCCTAGCTCTCATGTTCTTGTCTAGCAAGTCCCGCTGACCTCAGATTATCAGCTTTCTGCTCAACAGTTCACCCCAATAGTGTTGACTCCTCCCCCAGAAACCCTGAAACACACTTACTCAGAGGAAATCAACACCCAGGGGAGGCGTGGAGACTCAGTGACTCTCGGACCTGTTCCATCAGAAGACAAGAGGCTGGTCCTTCTGTCTTGAGAAGAGGACATCCTGTTGGCCAAGCAACTCTTAGATTCTAGAGCATCATTGTGCTCGACATCTGCAACACAGATACCACCATTAAAGTATATTGCTGGAATGCCTGATGGTCTATTTGATTACCCACATTGTATTTGAAAAATGGGGCAGGTGGGGATCTGGCCCGATGGCTCAGTGGGTAAAGGGGCTTGCCGCCGAGCCTGACAACCTGTGTTTGATCTCCAGATCTCACAAGGAGGTAAGAGAGAGACCAAACCACTGAGGTCCTCTAACGTCCACATGGGCACCATGGTGCCAGCACACCTGCACTCACTCACTGCAACAAATACAATTTTAAGACGGCTAACATTTAGTATTTCCTGTGTCCTGGGATCATGCTAACCCCTCACACACTACTCCACCTAGCTCTCACAAATGCTCCTGTATGTACTCCTATGCACTTGCCTAG
This sequence comes from Lophiomys imhausi, assembly GCA_907164525.1. Taxonomy (NCBI): domain Eukaryota; kingdom Metazoa; phylum Chordata; class Mammalia; order Rodentia; family Muridae; genus Lophiomys; species Lophiomys imhausi. Next base: position 4,453,913 of record CAJQZJ010032225.1, read on the forward strand.
GTTCAGAGGGAAAATAAACATCTAGGCCCAAGTTTGACAACGATACTTGTGACGCCAGAATCTGAAAGCCCAGCCACTAAACCTCCACCAGCTCACCTGCTCTGAACTGCATCAAGGAGAAATCTAAAGCAGCTAGATGTCGCTGTATACTGTGTGGACACCTTGGTCCAACTCTCCAGAAGGTTTACCCATGATAGGATGAATGAACACAGCTAGTTGTGTTCAGGTCATGACTGTGATCTGAAGAAGCACCTTCAGAAACTTGCACATGTCACCTCCCAAACATAACTTTGCCACCAATGGCATCTAGAATAGATACTATGTCTCTCCTCCTCTTCCCCTCGCTCCCCATGCCATAAGCCTAGCATGACTCAGACCTCAAGCAGTATTTGAATGAATAAATGTAAAGAATTCTATGGGCTGGGGCTGTAGCTCAGTTGGTAGCATGCTTCCCTGGGTTCCATTTCCAGCACTACCTAAAGCAGGCATGGTGGCCCTTGCCTGGGATACCAGCACTTGGGAGGTAGAAGCAGGAAAATCATAAGTTCAAGGTTACCCATTGTATCAAAAGGAAGAGGAGGAAAAAGAAATAGAAGAAAAACAATTCTACCCTTCCAGCCAGCCTTAACAACAAAGTGTCCTTTAAGTATGTGGCTATCATATGGAGAGATGAACCATTCTTTATTTTGCTGTATGATTTATATTTTGTAAAAGTTAATTTGTTCTTTATCACTTTACATGGGAGTGCCCTATTCAATTACTTTTTTTTTTTTTTTTAGGTTTTTGGAGACAGGGTTTCTCTGTATATCCTTGACTGTCCCGGACTCACTCTGTAGACCAGGCTGGCCTTGAACTCGCAGAGATCCACCTGCCTCTGCCTCCCAAGTGCTGGGAATTAAAGGCGTGCACCACCACACCCAGCCCAATTACTTTTTTAAGAGTTATTTTTATTATTGTGAATTATGTGTAAGTGTGCATGTCTGTATATGTGCCACATGAATGCAGGTGCTCATAGAGGCCAGAAGAGGGCGTCAGATCCTGGAGCTGGAGCCACAGATGGCTGTGAGCCACTGGAGCAGGGTGCTGAGAAAGGAACCCCAGTTCTTCACAAGAGCAGCCAGTGTTCTTACTGGCTGAGCCACCTCTCTGTCCCTCCAATTACTTTTTTTTAAGGCCAAATGAATAGATGTAGAAATAATTAATTAAAGTATTACCAGTATTTATATCATAGTTAATTGGTCATCCGTGTTAATCCTTAACCTGTCATTATAAATAATCACACAGACACCTGATGGATTTTAACAAGCCTTAGCCTGGATTAAGCAATCCATCTAAGCTTGGCCCATCTAAGCTAACTTATTCTATTCCCCAAATAAAACCCCAGTATAAGCCAGGTGGTGGTGGCGCACACCTTTAATCCCAGCACTCGGGAGGCAGAGGCAGGCGGATCTCTGTGAGTTCGAGGCCAGCCTGGTCTACAAAGTGAGTCCAGGACGGCCAGGCTGTTACACAGAGAACCCCTGTCTCAAAAAACAAAAAAAAAATAAAACAAAACCCAGTATATACATACAGCTCCTTGAGCTGTTATTCTCCATGCTATGCTAATGTTCCAGGCCACCTGGGATGATCTTCTTCCATCTACCCCATGGCGTGTGTTTCTCCTTTGGCTTCCTGATTCTTCCTCTTATCTACCTCTCTGTTCCAAAAGCCCATTCGCCTTAGCCCCGCCTACCTCTCTCTTTGCCCAATCACAGGTCTCAGCATTTATTCAACCAATCAGAGACAATGGTTAGCAAGCAAGGTAACACAGCTTCACTTGGTGTACTTAGGGCCTGGCCCAGCAAGCAGGCCTCTGGAGGCCGATTAATTAACATTTGGAATACATAACAGATCACTGCATCAAGTAAACACTATTTCTTTGTGAATAACTACACAGAGACAGAAACTTAATAGGCACAGTGTAATCATTTGTGGTAAGAAAATTATACAAAGTAAGAGTCTCTGACTTTAGAGTCCATTCTTAGACTCAGCACTAGTCCAAGTCTGCACACTGGTCCTCCACGATTTCCCATCATCTGTCAGCAGGTCTACATGAGGTCAGATGACTTAGTCATTGCTTCTTAAATTAATATACCAAGTGAATCCTGTCTTTCTACTCTGGTCAAGTGTTGACCCATCACCTAACTCTTCATGTTTGCCAGACATGGTAGCACACACCCATAGTTCTACCTGGGTGGAAGCTGAGGCAGAAAGAGCCCTCGGTTCAAGACTAGCCTGGACAACATAGTGATACCAAGGAAGGAAAAGGAGTAGGAAGGGAGGGAGGGAAAGGGGAGGAAGGGAGGAAAAACAGAAAAACAGGAAAAGGAAAGAGATGAGAAGGAGAGAAGGAGGAAGGAGAGTAGGAGGAAGAAATGGAAAGGGAAGGGAGAGAAGCAGAGGGGAAGAAGAGGGAAGGGAAGGGGAGGTGAGGAAAGGAGAAAGAAGGGGTAGACACACATCACACCCTTCACAGGATTTTATGCTTGTGATTACAAGCTTCAAAAATCAGTTGACAGCCGGGCGGTGCTGGCGCACGCCTTTAATCCCAGCACTTGGGAGGCAGAGGCAGGTGGATCTTTGTGAGTTCGAGGCCAGCCTGGTCTACAAAGTGAGTCCAGGACAGCCAGGGCTACACAGAGAAACCCTGTCTCGAAAAACCAAAAAAAAAAAAAAAAAAAAAAAGAAATCAATAATAAAGATGGCCCCAAGCCAAAACTCCTCCATAAGCTTGGGAGCTCAAACCACACTGCTGAATAATTCATCAAAAAGAAATCATAATGGAAATCACATTAACACTCAATGAACTTAGGTCAGACACACCAAAACCTTTGGGATTCAACTAAAAGAGTAATTAGAAACCTGCATTCTCAAATGCAAATACTGTATTTCCCTGAGTATAAGACACTGTCAATTTTTACAACATTGTTTTTGCATCACAAAGAGCAAAGGTCATCAATTAAAGCCATGATGCTTCGTGACCTGGAATTCTTTTTTAGTTTGTTTCATTACTTGTGTATGTGTGTGTGGCAGAGTGTGTGTATATGCACCATGTGAATGCAGATTCCTGAGAAGACCAGTCCCGGAACTGGTCTTACAGTTGTGAATCTCCCAGTGTGTATGCTGGGAACCTAATTCAGGCCCTCTGCAAGAGCGGCAATGCTCTTGACCACCGAGCCATCTCTCCAGCCCAGACGACCTGGAATTTTTACTTTATCCCTTTTAGACTTGGATATAGGTTCCAGTCATACTGTGTCATGCACATACAAAGAATACTTGGGGCAGGGTGGTGGTGGCGCACGCCTTTAATCCCAGCACTGGGGAGACAGAGGCAGGCAGATCTCTGTGAGTTCAAGGCCAGCCTGTTCTATAGAGTGAGTCCAGGACAGCCAGAGCTACACAGAGAAACTCTGTCTTGAAAAAACAAAACACAACAAAACAAAACAAAATGAAGCAGAAGAATTGGTTAAGGTATTCTTATACCTTATATATGTTCAAAAATTTTGTTACTAAATCATTTTCCACTTCACTGATGTCCACGTTTTCTACCTAATAGAAACGTTGGTGCAATGAAAACACAGATCTTCTCATCTGTCCCTGGAACGTTTTTCCAAGCTATGGAAGGAAGCATTTGCCATGCTTCAGTGCTCACTCAGGAAAGACATGGTAGCCTCTGCACTCCTTTCAATACCTAAAGAGCTGGTGAGACCAGCTCTAACTTCAGAAGTGAACACTGCAAGGTGACTCAGCAGGGGACGAGCACTTGTCATGTGAGCCTAGAGACTTGAGGTTGGTTGCAGAGCCCATGTCAACTTGGAAGGAGAGAGTTGACACCACAAAGTTCTCATGTGACCTCCACGCATGTGTCATGAGACACGAACCCACCCACACCCACACACATACATCATGCCCATGCAAGTGTACACACAGTAATAATAATTCTACAATTATATATTTCAAAGCCAGATATAGTGGCATGCGCACATTAGTAGTTCTAGAACTCCTTTAGTAAGATGGAAAGTAGAGACAGGAGAATTGTCCATATGCTCGCAGGCCAGATTCTTCAGGAGTACAATAAACAAGAGAGACCATGGAAGGGCTAACCTCTGAAATTGTCCTCTGACCTCCACATGAATGCCGTGGAGGTCTCTCTGTCTCTCTGTCTCTCTGTCTCTCTGTCTCTCTCTTTCTCTCTCTCTCTCTGTGTGAGAGAGAGGAGAGAGAGAGAGAGAGAAATAGTTGACCCCTATTGACAGTATCAGAGGCTCTTGTCCCTTTACAAGTGTTTTGTCTGTGTTGGGATTCAGGGATGTTCTTAAAGTTTTACATCACCCTGAACAGGGAGTTTAGCACACTTACTGGCTTTCTTAGTAAATTTTGCAGTAGCAACACTCTAATACAACAGTGACCCAGGGCTTCTGTGATGGGAAAGCTTGTCTGGTGCAAGGGTGGCCAGAGCCATCTCTTACCTAACTGTCACAGTTGCCCCATTTCAAGCTGACTACAGGATCTCCCTAGGAGTGTCCCTGTCTCAAACATGGCCTGGGGGCATTAAATGAGGCCTCAAGATGCCTCCCCTGCCCAGGCAGAAGAACACCTTCTGATCCTAATGTTGGCCATGCTCTAGGAAGTCAATTGCCTCCCCACACCCAGCTCCCGCCACCTTTTGCTGCCTGGCTCAAAGGCTGTGGTGAGGAGTAATCAGCCCAGGGTTCATATGCGCCTCCAGAAGTCACCATCCATCAGGAAACCAGCTGTTTTGATGTAGTAAATGCCAAGTAAGCTACGACTCTCTACAACACTGTAGGTTGAGAAAAGATGACACTATCTAAAACAACAAAGTGGGGGCTGGAGAAACAGCCCAGTTATTAAAAGCCCTTGCTGCTCTTGCAGATAGTAGGAGTTCATTTTCCAGCATCCTTTTGACAAGGAGGCTCAGAACCATCTGTAACTCCAGCTCCAAGGGATCTAGCACCCTCTTCTGGCCTCCATGGGTGACTGCATGCATGTGTACATCTCCACACAGATGCACATTAATTTTTGTTTGTTTTTCAAGATAAGGTCTTACTGTGTAGCCCTGGCTGTCCTGGAACTCGTGCTGTAGACCAGGCTGGCCTCGAACTCACAGAGACCTGCCTGCCTCTGCCTCCCAAGTGCTGAGATTAAAGGTGTGCACCATCGTGCACCACTAGGCTCATATTAATTTTTTTAATAAACATTTTTTTTACGACCAAAGGAAGATTCCAGAGACCAGAAAGGAATTCGTGGGTAAAGGGAATTTGGAAGAAAGTATGTGTTTTTAGTACCCTCTGAGAAACTCAAGATTTCCATGTCTTTGGGCAGGAGCAACACCTTACATAACAGAAGTGTTCTCTTACTTGTCTCCTCAGCTAACTCAGACCCCTCTCTCTGTCTAGCAGGAAGAGAAATAGCACAGCAAACCAGGATGACTTAATTAAACAAAAACAAAAAACAAAAACCTCAGTTCCCCGCTCCCTGCTTTGTCTGCTGAACAAGCAAGCTAAAGATCTAGGCTGAGTGACTATTAAGACATATCCACCCTACAGCAGTAACGAAAGTAATGGTTCTCCCTGCTGGAAAAAGACACATACCCACATGCTGTACAAGGAGCTAACTTTTGGGGCCCAAGACCTGGACTCCATGTTAAACTGAACCTTCAAGGTGTCTCCTGAAAGGATGTATTGAGAGAAGAACCCCCAATTAGAAAGCATGAATCCTCCCCTAGCTTAAAGTGGCTTCCTCCTTACTCCAAACCAGATGGGAAAAAGGGAAGTTCAGAAGCTTAAAGTTAGATTCCCAGGGACTGGAAATGTGGTTCAGTTGACAGAGCAGTTGCCTGACATACACAACACTCTGGGTTCAACCCCCAGCACTGAACAAGACCAGACACAGTGCATACTGTAACTCCAGTACCCCGGAGGTAGGGGCAGGAGGATCAGAGTTCAAGGTTGTACACCTTTAATCTCAGCACTGGGGAGGTAGAGGCAGGTGGATCTCTGTGAGTTAGATGTCAGCCTGGTCTACAAAGCCAGTCTAGGAAAGCCAGGGAAACCTGGTTTTTTTGTTTTTTGTTTTGTTGTTGTTGTTTGTTTTGTTTTTTAATAGAGAAACCGTGACTCGAAAACAGAAAATAGAGTTCAAGGTCGTCCTCTGCTACACAGTGAGTTTAGGTTAATATGAACTATATGAGACCAGGAAGGAAGGAAGAAAGGGGTGGAGGAGGAAAGGTAGAACCCCAGCACCCTTTTCTCCTTGCTGTCATAGCTACATTGGGCAGTCAATGGTTGGGAATCCTCCAGCTCCTTCCGGCCCAGTTTATAGCTGAAGATAGGAATAGCTTCCGCCTCACTCTAAGTTATGAAGGACATTCAGATATGAAGACCTGGAACCTAGGAAACTGGGGACAAGAGGAGACCTCCCCAGCCCCTTCTGCAGCACTATGGCTGCAATCACAACAGCTTGATCCTGGATTCACCCCAAGGGGTTTCAGGAAACTGTAGCTATCCTCTAGACCCTGTGCCCTCAGGAGAAACATGCTTCCATCCTTCCTCCTCTACCTTAAGAGCCAATTACAGAGTAAGAACACAAGCCATTATTTCATTTAAACCTGCCTTAGAGTGCTCACAATTTCCAGCTGAAGTGTCCCATCCAATAAGCAGTATTACATATCTACTACTATCTGGGCAAGAAAAAAAAAATGGATGTGGACAGACTCTAGAGCAAGCAGAATCAGGTCAAAGCCTGGCCTCAGTATTTGTTGACCCAGGCACCAGGCAGTTCAAGCCTCTGGTTCCCTTTACTCATTTGCAACATATTTCCCAGCTGTTAGGAGGTCCGGTTAACAACACATTCCAATCTCTGCTTTGTCTTCTTATTGAGTCAGGGATTCGTGTAGCCTAGGCTGGCCCCAAAGTTGCTGTGTAATGGAGGCTGACCTTCAATTGCTCCTCCTGAGGGCACTTCCTGAGTGCTGGCATTCCAGGTGTGCACACCCAAGCTTACCTCCTCTCTCTGAAGAACTTCTCTACCTAATTGGACCTAATCTAATTGAATATAGACAAAAGCTCATTGTGCCTGTCCCCTAACTAGCTGTTTTAGCTTGGATCTGGAATGCTCTCCAAAAACCCACATTTAAAGACTTCATCCCCAGTCCATCACGCTGTTAGGAGATGGTGGAACTTTTTTTTTTTTTAAAGCCAGAGTTCATGGAGCTGGAGAGTGTCACAACACGTGTTGCTCTAGCAGAGGACTGCATTTCTATTCCCAGCATCCACGTGGTTCACAACCATCCACAACTCCAGCTCCAGGTGATCCAACGCCTTCTTCTAACTTCTGCAGGCACCAGGCACAAATGCAGTACACACACATACCAACTTGCAGGCAGAACATACATATAAAATAAGAAGTCTTGGGTCATTGGGGGATGCCTTTGAGTGGAAGAGTATGACCATAGCCCTTTTTCTTTCTCTTCATTGTTTCTTGACTAAGAGGGAAATGTTTTGACCTGACACTTGATGCCACTATGATATGCCACCACAGGTCCAAAGCAATAGGACCATGAACAGAAACTCTAAAACTGTGAGCCAAGCCTGGAATGACAGAGGCCTGCGATCCCAGCACGTGGGAGGCTGAAGCAGGAGGATGGAGAATTCCAGGCTACTCTGGGTTATAAGGGGGCAGCAATGATGCTCAGTCTTAAAAAATAAAAATACTATAAAGCCATGAGTCCGATAAAATTTTTATCTCCATAAGCTTATACCCCCACCCAGCCTTTTTGATTTTTTAGAACTCAACTGTATATCCTTTCCACCTTGGTCATGTCCACGTCGCTTTTCTCTGGAACCTTCTCCAGTTCCGTAGCACAGGCCGCTCTTGAGATGGGGGGAAGTTGGCATCCGCGTTTGCCATTTCCAGTACTCATGGCCTCACCTGTGCACGCGGTGATTTTAAACGCGAAAAGCAGTGGGAGACAAAAGGCGCTTGTTAGAAAGGCTATCACTCAAATCAACATACCCAATAATCTATTGAAAGTCAAGAGGTGGAGCAAGGGGACCCTAAATCTCCCTAGCTCTCCTAGCGGTGTTCATGGGTTTGGATGCCAAGTTCCCTCCCGCCGCCCCCCACCCGGGGCTCCAGAGAGTACTTGCCCCGCACCAAGATCTTTCCACCTCTGACTCCTACACCCCCTTCCCTAAGGGGGTGGGAGGAGCCCTTGATCTACCCTTGGAGGATTCCGTGGAGGATATGGCCCAGATCAGCGCACCAACTGGCAGCGGGATTGCCGAATGCCAGGACACAAAGCGAAAGCAAGGGCGCCCACCACCGCCTGCAAAGCTCGGGTCCAGGGTTGCTAGGACAACGCTCCACTTCCTGCAGGCTGGCGCGCTACTCCTGATGCACCCATCTCCCTGCGCGCGGCGCTCTGGCCTGGATTGAGGATGAGCGGCTCAAGACCTAAGAGGTGCAGAATCTCGGGATTTTGTTTTAGCTTGTGGCTCCTTTCCAGAAACTGCCATTGCTACCTCTGTAACCTCGGATGGCCGTGAACCACGCACCCGCCACAAAGCTCGCAGATGCTGTTTTAGAATCGGCCCTGATTAGACAGGATTCGCCCACCGCTTACAGTGCCTTTTTCTGGGCCAGGCGCCCTGCTGGATGCCGTCTTGCTTCAGCAACCAGCTGCGATTTTCAAAATAGAAAACTGACTTTGAACGAAGGCTCGTTCAAGGTCGCCCAGACAACGGATTCACTCCCAAGTTTCACCCTTACAAATCTATCATTCTTCCTATGGTATAGATTGAAATTTATCTTTCTAAACTCTTTCCCTAGTAAATCTTGCAGAGAGAGGTTTTTGGTGGTGGTGTTTGTTTGTTTGTTTTCCGACTCAAGCTTAGTCTCTAAATCTGTATTGAGACCTAGTTTCTCTTACAGTTAAGTAGAAAAAAAAATTCTAATGCTTTAATTAATTAGCTTAAATACATGTGTGGGGGCACGCTTGCCTCTACCAGTGTATGCATCCGCCAGAGGTCCATGTCAAATGTGGTCCTCCTTTGCTCTCCATCTTTTTTAAAACAGGGCTTCTCACTGACCCTGAAGCTCAGTTACAGCTGGACGGCCGGGAGTCAGGGGATCTGCCTATCTCTGCCCCACCAGCGTCTAGATGTGGCTCAAGGCTTTCAGTGAGGGCTGGGGATCCGAACTCAGGTCCTCACCCTTGTGAGGCAAGTGTTTTAACCACCCAACCATCTCCACAGAGTGGTTTATTTTTAATAATTTTATGGGTTGTAAAGGAAACAACAGAGAGACTGGAGAAATCTCGGACCTAAGCTAGCCAGATGTTGCATATGGGAGAGATGCTCTCCAAGTCGCTCCCCTTACTGAGGGGCTATCCAGTAGTATAGCTACTGGAGTTATTAAAAAGAAGCAAGAGCCAGGGAGTGGTAGCTTTTAATCCCAGCACTTTGGAGGCAGAGGCAGGTGGATCCCCGAGAGTTTGAGGCCAGCCTGAACTACAGAGCGAGTCTAGGACAGCCAGGGCTACACAGAAAAACCTTGCCTCAGAAAACAAAAAACCAAAATACCAAAAAAATGAACAAAGAAGCCAGGTGGTTGGGTACTGACTCACGCCTTTAATCCCAGCACTCAGGAGGCAGAGGCAGGCAAATCTCTGTGAGTTCAGGGCCAGCCTGGTCTACAGAGTGAGTTCCAGGTCAGCTAGGGTTACACAGTGAAACCTCATCTCAGAAAAAAAAAGAAGACAACATGGCCACTTATGAGGTCAAACACAGTTAAGTATCGGCAATTTCACGTGATTAATTTTAATTGTAAAATGGTAGCATTCCTATCCAGGGTTCATAACAAGGTCAAAGGCACAGACAGATTAGAAGGCCCCAGCTCTCCCTGGGGCAGGAGCAAAGCGTTGTAGAGTACTGTTAATTACAGCTGAAGAAGTACTTTTCACATTAATGATAAGTCTTTATTGCAAGCATCCCTCTTAATGTGATTTTTTTTTCTTTAAAAACAAAAAGCTGGGGTGTTGGGGCCCAAGTAGCCTTACTTTTGTTTTACTGAGGCAGGGTCTCTCTATGTAGCCCCAGGTAGCCTGGAACTCACTATGTAGACCACACTGGCCTTGAACTCAGATTTGCCTGCCCCTGCCTCTGTGTCCCCAGTGCTAAGAGCAAGTGGTTTGACCCTCCAGTTGACAGGCATTGCATCTTTCCCAGTCAGGTGAACTGCCCTTATGCTGACAGCAGCCACTCAGACACTCCAAGGACCTGAGGAAGTTCCACAGTCACCCAACAACCACAGCTGGCTGCTGCTGAAACTCTCTGGCTCTTGGATGTGTGGCCCCACCTATGACTGCTTCGAACTGCTGGCAGCGACTCACCACCATCAAAAGCTCTGGTAAACTCTAAATGATCTTGCCTTTGCCACCGAGGCCAGAACAGGAACACTTTCCTGGCAGCCCAGTAGAGAGCCCATAGCTGCTACAAGCCTAGGCCTTCGCTTATGTGAGAGTCTGCCGTGATTGGGGCAAACATCCCCTGCTATTTAAGCAGGGTGTCAAGTTCCCCTCATGAACAGTAGGTAGGAGATACTCTGTCTGATAGGCCCAATAGAAAGTGATTTCTTCATTCTCTCTCTCTCCGTGTGTGTGTGTGTGTGTGTGTGTGTGTGTGTGTGTATACATATGTGCATACATGTGGAGATGGTGGCCAAAGGCAAGTGTTTTCTTCAGTCATGGTCTCCACCCTAGTTTTTGATAGAGGGTCTGTCATTGGGTTTGCCTACTTGGCTAGACTACTTGGCCAGCAAACCCCCATTCATCCCTGCCTCCCTAGCGCTGGGGTTAGAGGCACATCTCTCCTAGTTTTTTGTTTAAGATTTATTTAAGCCGGGCGGTGGTGGCGCACGCCTTTAATCCCAGCACTTGGGAGGCAGAGGCAGGCGGATCTTTGCGAGTTTGAGGCCAGCCTGGTCTACAAAGCGAGTCCAGGACAGCCAGAGCTGTTAAACAGAGAAACCCTGTCTCGGAAAAAAAAAAAAAGATTTATTTATTTTATGTATGTGGGTGTCTTGTCTTCATCTTCACGCCAGAAGAAGGCATTGGGTCTTTTGGCACTACAGTTACAAAATGGTTGTGAGCTTCCAGGGGGGTGCTGGGACTTGAACTCAGAACCTCTAGAAGAGCTGCCAGTGCTCTTTTTTTTTTTTAACGAGAACTGCTCTTTTTTTTGTTGTTTATTTATTATGTATACAATATTTGCTCTATATATATGCCTGAGCAGATCTCAATGTAGATGGCTGTGAGCCACCATGTGGTTGCTGGGAATTGAACTCAGGACCTTGGGAAGAACAGCCAGTGCTCTTAACCTCTGCGCCACCTCTCCAGCCCCGCTGCCAGTGCTCTTGATCACCGTGCCATCTCTCCAGCCCTTCCCCTAGTTTTAAAATGGGTTCTGGAGACCAAACTCAGACTTGTGTGCTCTTTACAGACCGAGCCATCTCCCTAGGCCTTCTTGCCCACTCCCTTGGTGGAGCAGACTCAGCTGGTAACAGAAAGAAGAACATAACGGTGAGGCAAGCAGCAGTAGAGATAACAGCAATGGGTCAAGAAAGAACGCTCAAGAGTCCCAGAGAGCTGCCAAGCCTTAAGAGCCAAGTTTCCAGAGAGCCGTAACAGAAGCCACCATAGAGAGGTAAGATTCCAACACCCTGGACACAACGCCCATGACATTGACTGCTGCACAAATAAGGGTCCCTGCTGCTACTAAAGGGGATCCCCAAAACTGCCGAGTGCTAGGGCCGCTGATGTTAAAGTTAAAGCTGAGAGCTGTAAGTCTCTGGCTTCTAAAGGATTCAGGACTTGGGCTTGGGCACTCAGCTCGTCTTCCCGGGAGTAGAAGATCTTGTCCTCAGAATTCTGTGATTCCTACAGGGCTCCTGCCACCTGATCAGAGACAGAGAGAGAGAGGGAGCCTGGAATTAAGCCTATGTCCCTGACCTTCACTCTACGGGACCCAGCTTCATCAGTCCAGTGACCCGGAGTTTGGTTCCCGGTGAAGCAGGGGCAGAGCTGTACACGTGGCCCACATGCACAGCTGCAGAACGTGGACCCCGGGGAAGGGGAGACGGGGACAGACGGACACAGAAACAGGGACAGGATGGAAGAGCTGGTGTTGTTTTCCTGCACCTCCTGCAACCCCTACCCTTGAGAGAAGCTGGGGCAGCAGTAATAATGAGGTGTCTGGAGATAAGAAAAAAAGCAGCCAGCCAAGGAGAAAGACATGAGATAAACTCCCTCGTTCCTCGGTGGTCTTGGCGAAACAGAATGTGATGCTGTGAAAGGAAACGAGCCATGCGTTACCTGAGGAGCTGCATACATTGGTAGGAAGGCCATGTGTTTGCTAAATCCCAAGAGCTGCAGGTCAAAGTGGGTATTGGAGGCCCAGCAGCACTGCCAAAACCCCTGTAGGGAAGCCTTCCTTCCTGAATGCCAGAAAAGGGTCACCCACTGCGAATCGTCATTGCATCCGTCTGCACCACCAGTGTCCACCAGAGGGCAGCGTAAACCCAGATATGGGGAAGAAGATGCCAGGTCCTCTAGGACAGCCTGGAGGCTGGGGCCGCGTGGGTGTCTCTCGGCAGAAGGGACCTGAGAGATAAGTATTGAATGATGACTGACACAATCTGCTGAGCTTTCAGTGCTCTGATGTGTTACAAAAATATGTTGAGGAAGAATGAGTGACCCCAGATCCAGCTAACACTTCCCAGCCCCAGATCTACCATGTTCTTTACGATTGGCTTAGGTCAGGCCCCGCAACTGGATACCTTCTGTGTTCCAGGAATCGTGCTCAGTGCAGAGATTCAAAAGTGAGTAAAGCACAGTCTTGAGAGCTGGTAAAATGGCCCGGGAAGTAAAGTGTTCCCTCAGCGTAAGGACCTGAGTTCTATTCCCAGTAAAAGAGGCATTTAGCCTCTCATTTCAGGAGACAAGACAGGAACCACTAGTCTCCCTGGCTCCTGTCTTCGTTGTGAGCCTGGGTCAGACCACAAACCCACAGTCCCAGGCTCTCCTCAAGGAGGGTCCATTTGTCATCTCGGTACCAGCCAGGCCTTCCACAGCTGCCCAGGAGAGTCCTGGGACGATGAGTATTCGCTTTGCACTACGATTTCAGGGTAACAATACCCACGATGTGGAGACATATTTGACATATGCAGTATGTCAAGCAGACACGCAGAGTCAGGGCATTCACGAAGACAAGCAGAATGCCTGTGCTCTTTAGAATAGGTAGGGAGAAGGCTGGAGTGGGTGGGGCTGCTCCGAAGTTCCTCGAGTACTAAGATTAACCCCATAGGGAACAAGAAAGTCCCCACTGGGAGTGACCAGGGAACAGTGAGACCTGTGCAGAGCCTCATCTCCCCTTTGCCCTCTGGATCTACTTCCCACAGCCCCCACCCTATTTTGTGCCCAGGAGGTGTGGCCTGTATGAACTGTACACCCCAACCCCTGGCTCCCAAAGAGGAAAGGAGAGACCCGGAGGGAAGCAAACCTGGGATACTTCTTCCACCAGCTCCCTTTTGCTGCCTCTCTGGTCCATATCCTCTCTTTGAGGCCACAGCTCCTGTCAGAGGCCCTATCCACACCACTGTCTGTCTGTCTCTAAGTAACTGTTTCCTTCCTGGACCCTGCAGGCCTAGAAGTAAGAATGTGTTCTGTTGCTCCAGCCCTCAGGCACCAACATGACTTGAAGCAGCACCTTTGTGAATGGCCATTTATTTTTATTTATTTATTTTTAAACATTTTATTTATTTATTTGTAAAAAGAAATATGGCTAATTAAAGTATTTACCCAGTATTTATGTTATTGTTAATTGATTTGGCGACTGTTCCTTAACCAACCATTATAAATGAGCACACAGAGACCGCATGAATTTTATCAAGCCTTGGCCTGAGTTGTGCATTCCTGGCCCATCTAGGCTAGCTCTTAATTCTATTACCCAAATATGACCCCATATATATATACGTCCCCTTGGACTGCCATTCTCCACGATTTGCCGATGTTCCTGGCCATGTGGAATGAGACTCTTTTTTCTAACCCATGGTGTGTGCCTCCTTCCTCCTGCTGTTGGCTGGAATGCTTAATCCTCTCTCTAAAGCGCAGGCTTCCTGCTCTAATCCCAGGAAGTCCCACCTTTCTCTCTGTATTTGCCCAATCTCAGGCCTCGGCATCTTATTTAACCAATCAGATTCAATGTAAGTAACAGACAGCAAGCAGGACCAATTCATTAACTTTTAGAATGCTTAAGACTACCCCAACAATTCCCTCCTTTTGTCTAAAAAAAAAGGCTAAATTTTTAACTCATATAGTAAAAACAATAAGAACAAATATGAAACAATCAAGAAAACCATATATAAAAGTTATGTACATAATGCTTAGCCTATTTGTACCAGGCAATCTTGGTTGTTTGGTTTTTTTTTTTTTTTTTGGTTTTTCAAGACAGAGTTTCTCTGTGTATTCTTGGCTGTCCTGGACTCGCTTTGTAGACCAGGCTGGCCTCGAACTCACAGAGATCCACCTGCCTCTGCCTCCCGAGTGCTGGGATTAAAGGCGTGCACCACCACGCCCAGCTGTACCAGGCAATCTTGAAGAAGGAAAAAAAATCATCTTGGTGTGTCTAAAGTTCTGAACCTAAATAATTTCTATCATATCCCATATTTATAAAGCTAAAGATTTTATTTAGACTTGAAAATATCCTTTTAAATCCTAAACAACTCAAGTTCAATTGAAATTTTATAACTATTATGCCTTCAACCCCATCAGAGACATAAGAAGGGATAAAGTTATTATTTGAGTGAATAGGAAGCATAGGAGAGCAGCTTTCAAAAAGAAATATGATAGTTTGTTGCCTAGACAGTCCCAAATATGTCTTGATATCGTTGGAGCATCATCTTCAGCCTTCTGGCCAAGCATTTTTCACAGACTAAATTGTGCAGCAGGAAATAAGGATTTTCCCATTCTGTCTCTGCAGAATCAGGACATCAACTTACCTGCATTTAAGCTCTGGTCCATCCTTGGACTGTATATAGTCTGTTGAGAGAGCAGGGGCATTTTTGCCCAGTAGGAATATCTCCTGATGGGAGATTTCTTTTTGAGGAATTATCTCCTGATGGGAGATTTTTTTTTTTTTTTGATGCTCATTGTCTTCTTCCAAGTCAAATGGGAGCTGTCAGGAGCTGACTGTCTTAAGTCAAACAATTCTTATAATAATAAAAACATCTTTAAATGCCATTTTCTGTATGCCTCTGAGGGTTTTGAAGACATCTACTATTTTATTTATAAATCTATCTATCATCTATCTATCTTTAAACAAGCAAACTGTATATTTTAACCGTTTACTGTTTAACCTCTTAAGTCTATATTGTGATAAATTAAGACTAGTATTTGACATGACCAGAAGCTTGACTGGCCAACTTGTATTATCCAGACTCCTAAATAGATTGCAATAGCAACCCATAAAAGGATCGGAAGTAAACCTATACTTTTAAATGATTTGTACATGCACAACACCTTATACAAGAGTTGAAATATACATATTATGTGTCAAAATATAAAATTCTATACTAATGAATCAAACTTAATTTTATTTTTGTATCAATATACAAAATTCTATACCAGTGAATCAAAATATAACCTTATTTAAAGAATAACAATAGTTTTGAGTTTCAGAGCAGATTCAATAATCTATCCTTATATCTTATCATTTCTATATTATATACATATATTCCCCCTCTTTTTCTTTTCAATTCTTTTCCCACTATATAAGAGAGAAAGAAGGATAGAGAAACTAAACCAAGTCTAACTTCCTATACCTTGCTTAACAAGACCATATAACAATTTGTAGCTATTACCCCTAAACAACATTTATAACACATCAAATGACCAAAGAATCATCCACCCCGCTTTTTGGGAATGGGATGTCGCTCTCTTAAAACTGCTTCCTGCTGAATTAAGATGCAGAAAACCTGTTTAGGGACCCAAATAAAATATAAAAAAAAAAATGTGGTTAAGCAAGTAAATTGTAACATTTGTTGTCCAGTCTCTATGTGCTCAGCAATTTGAATGTTCTGAGCAATTTGTAGTTTGAAGCTGGATTTTGGGTAGGAAAGTTCAGGGCGTTATTGCTGTCTTATCTGGAAGAGGCTTTGAGGCTAGGCCATCTCAGCAAGCTATTTGAAGTTGTTCTGGATGCAGATTTTGGAGGAAACAGCTCTTAAGGAAACAGTCTGTGAGGCTGGATCATTTGGGTTACGTGTCTTATCTTCTTTGGACTCTGGTCCCATTGTTCTGAAAATATATAATTTCTCACAAGTAACATATAGTTCTGCAATTACCAAAATGCCTTGGATGTGCAGGATGCACAAATCAATTAAGGAATATTTTCTGTTCTTTGAACAGCAGAAAGACATTTGCAAATCTCCATTCATGCCATATAAAAACATGAGATATAATAGTATTACATATATATGCCATATATAATCTATTTTAAATTGAAAATACAGCATAAGACTGTATGGAGTTTAAGTATTCTCCTCAACACTTGACATAAATTAATTAATTGATTAAAACAGGTTTATTCTGCCGGGCGGTGGTGGCGCACGCCTTTAATCCCAGCACTTGGGAGGCAGAGGCAGGCGGATCTTTGCGAGTTCGAGGCCAGCCTGGTCTACAAAGTGAGTCCAGGACAGCCAGGGCTACACAGAGAAACCCTGTCTCGAAAAACCAAAAAAAAAAAAAAAAAAAAACAGGTTTATTCTGTGTTGTTCTGGCTTTTTGTAGATTAGGTTGGCCTCAAATTCAAAAGAACCAATCTGTCTCTGTCTTTGTCTCCCTTGTTTTGGGATCAAAGTTTTGCATTTATATATTTTTTCTTTCCTTTTCTCCTTTCTTTGGAGATTTAATTTCTATGTGGATATATCTATCCTTATTGAGACAGGGTTTCTCTTTGTAGCTTGGGCTGTCTTGATTTGCTCCGTAGAGCTCTGTAGATTCAGATTGGCCTTGAACACATATGGAACCTGTTCTTCCCTTGTCTCCCAAGTTTTGAGATCAAGGTATAAACTTAAATAATTGAATTACCCTTATTAAACAATAACATTAATTAAATCATTTTTGTATTGAAGCAGCACCTTTGTGAGTGGCCATTTATTTTTAAACATTTTATTTATTTATTTACTATGTGTACAGTGTTCTGTGTGCATGTATGCCTGCAGTTCAGAAGAGGGCACCAGATCTCATCATAGATGGTTATGAGCCTCCATGTGGTTGCTGGGAATTGAACTCAAAACCTCTGGAAGAGCAGCCAGTGCTCTTAACCTCTGAGCCATCTCTGCAGCCCATGGATGGCCATTTATTACACTCTATAGGTACCCACTTAATCTAGTGTGCCATCTTTTTCCTACCAAGACCTGTGGTGGTTTGAATAGGAATGGACCCCAATAGACTCGTGTGTTTGAATGCTTGGCCTACAGGGAATGGCATTTTTAGGCTGTGTGGCCTCGTTGGAGGAAGTGTGTCACTGTGAAGGCTGGCTTTGAGGTCTTATATGCTCAAGCTAGGCCTGCTATGGCAGTCTCCTTCTGCTACCTGCCGATCAAGATACAGAACTCTCTCTCCTTCTCCAGCACTATGCCTACATGCCGCCATGTTTCCCACCACGATGATAATGGACCAAACCTCTTAAACCAACCCCAACTAAATGTTTTCCTTTATAAGAGTTACTGTAGTCAGGCTAGAGAGATGGCTCAGCCGTTAAAGGCTAGGCTCACAACCAAAAATATAAGAGTTTGGTTTCCAGCACCCAAGGCTGTCTCTCCAGTCACCCCTCCCCCACAAAAAAGAAAACAGCTGCACTGGTCATGGTATTTCTCCAGAGCAATAGAAACCCTAAAACAAGACCCAAGGGTTCTTGGCGATTAATCTGATAAAATGGAAAGACAGGTAGAAATACTGCTAAGAGGAGGGCAGGCTAGAAGGGGATTGCTACATGTGAGAAACCAGCCATAGGGAACAAAGACAACATGTAGACCTGTGACCAGGAGGGTAAATGTCTTTAAAATAGATCTAATGGAGGATTAATCTCTGGAAGCTAGAAAGGAGAGAGAGGTCACAGGGATTATGAAGTTGGATTCGGTCAGGCTGAAAGTAGACCTTGCATATTAATAAGAACTTGAGTAGACTTTTCTATGGCCTGGAATTGGTACCTGACCCTCCAAATTGAGGACAGAAGCATTACATAATCCATATTATTAATGTTCTTGTTTTTAGTTTGTTTAAATCTGAGACTGTGTAGTACAGGCTAACCTCAAACTTCAGTTCCTCCTGCCTCAGCTTCCCAAATCCTGGGGTGACAGACATGCTGAAGTGACCCACATTTCTAAAGGGAACATCCAGCCAGGCGGTGGTGGCCTACGCCTTTAATTCCAGCACTCGGGAGGCAGAGGATGGATCTCTGAGTCTACGGCCAACCTGATCTGCAGTGTGAGTTAGTTCCAGGACAGCCAGAGATATACAGAGAAACCCTGTCTGGCCAGGCGTGGTGGCACACTCCTTTAATCCCAGCACCCCGGAGGCAGAGGCAGGTGGATCTCTGCGAGTTCAAGGCCAGTCTAGTCTGGTCTACAAAAAGAGTCCAGGACAGCCAGGGCTGTTACACGGAGAAACTCTGTGTCAAAAAAACAAAAAAGAAACCCTGTCACAAACGAGAGAGATTGATTGAGAGAGGGAGAGAAAACTTCTGCCAGCAGAGGGCAGACTCTTCCAGGGGCATAATAAGACTTTGTCCTTTTTCCAAAATGAAAAAAAAAGTATAAATAAATGTTATTGGGGCTTCAAACCAGGCAGTACTTTGAAATTCAACATGGAAGCATGGACACCAAGATGCTGACTCCAGGAAAACAACAAAAAACAAAACAAAAACAAACACACACACACAAAAAAAACTTCCATGAGCCTGGCCCCTTGTGAGGCAGAATATGAACTGAACCTACTCTCAAGGTTGTGACAGGGTTCACAGCCTCAGGTTCTCTACAGAGCCTGCTCAGAAGGCATTCTATGAGGAGGCACGCTAGACCCTTGTGGACTGAATATGAACTGCCATCGTAACCCTGCCCTTACCCGATGCCCACCCCCATTTCCATCTCCTAAGTAAGCATGTGTGTTTGAAAATTTGTGTCTCCACCTAGTAATGCTGTTTGGGAAAACTGTGTAACACTTACGAGGTGGAGCCTCATTGGAGGAACTCGGTCTCTGAGAGTGAGACTTGAAGTTTCACAGCCCCCTTCCTGTCTTCTCTCTGCTGTCTGACTCAGAAGTAATGTGATTAACCCCCTGGCACTCCTGCCACTATGGGGAACCCACTAGAGAAGACCACTCAGGCACAGTCTATAGGGAATTGGAAGTCTTTAATTCAGTCGGCTGGGACTACACTTATGTACTTGGGACCCATGTGTAGTTTGGAGTGTCTAGTGTAAGGGGTTTTTAAAAGCAAAAGCCACGTCCCGGCGGTATCTTACTCAGCAGCTGCAAGGGGAGGTTTGCACAAGCTGGCAGTTTAACAGAAGCTAAGTTAACTGGGGCATCTTGACCTCCGATTCCTAGCATAGAGTTGGGTAATTTTCCACGGGGCTTCCCATCAAGTGGAGATCCAGCCTGCCTTCATCTTAGGCTTAGAAGCCATCTTATAGTAAAGACAAATTAGGTTCATTTCTTTTATGATTAACCCTGTTGGGCTATACCCCACCTGTAGCCGTGACTACAAATGGTTCTGTACTGCCTGTTTCCTGAATGGCAATCGTGTGTTTGTTTCAAAAAGTGGTTTATACCTATTTTTGCAAAACCTTACCTTTGTTTCAAAAGGGTTGTTATGACTACCTGTTAGTCTACTATGTTGCCTGTTACATTGGCCCACAGGTTCCTTGGAACATCCCCACCCCACCTTCAGTGACTCAGTGACGACGGCCCCGCCTTCACTAACAGCCAATGAAACATGATTCCACTGTTGCCACCCTCGTGATAGTTACATATATGCATGGCTCCATAACCTCCCTATAAAGCCCGCCATTATAACCTGGCCTGCTGGTGTCTCCCCTCCCTGCTCAAAGGAAGCCATTTTGTAACCCCTCTTCCCCAATAAGTCTCTTGTGTGAGGTTTGTTGCTTGGTGTGATTTTGTGGTATTCCTTGGCCCTCCCCATCACCTAAACTCCTTCACTACCTGTGTTATCACTGCAATCACATCTTGGTTTCCAGAGATTGTTATGACTAACTTGTTATGTTTATGTTCTGTTCCTGTAACCTCGACTATTTTCCCCTCCAAACCCCCCATTTCAAAACACCCTACCCATGAGCCATAAAAAACCTTGTCTTCCTCCTCACATCCAATGCTGACCCCTCAAATCCTGCTTTAGGGAGAAGGCAGCCTGTGTGCATGAATTTTAAAACGTACTTTAACTAATTTGGCCATGATGATTTGGGTCAGTAGTCGTTCTCCCATCATTGGGATCAAGTTCTAATTAAATCCTGGATCATCAAAGGAATCAAACTTCCACTCTTCGGAAACCTCTCAGATGTTGGCAATACTAGTCAAAGACACCAGACAGGCACGGTGTTCACAAATAACTCTGTGGTGTGTGTGTGTGTGTGTGTGTGTGTG
>CAJQZJ010032225.1:4474698-4485142 GCA_907164525.1 Lophiomys imhausi
GTGTGTGTGTGTGTGTGTGTGTGTGTGTGTGTCTTTTCCCACTGTTCTTCCAGCCCCTGAGGGAACTGAGCCATCAACCATCACTTCCTGTTCTCCTCACACCAACATCTCCTTCACTTACCCTTTTATTCTTCGCTTCTGTTATTTGATCTGTGTATTAGTCAGCTCTGGTCACAATAATGCTGCATAACAAACTCAGCTGCCTACAACAGCAAGAATGAGATTTTCTCCTTTTCTCATTCACGAGCCTGGAAATCAGGGAACAACAATCAGCTTCAGGCTAAAGGCACCCTAGATGCTGGGTACAGCTCAGGCTCAGGATTGCCCCCCAGATTCGTTTCATTCTCCTGGGAACAGCCAGGAAGGGTGTTCTCGTGTCAGTCAGTCGACAAAGGCAGGAGGTGAATGAGACAGAATGCCCGATGATGATTCAACTTTCTGGAAATGTCATGTTGTCACTTCCCTCTGGCCTGTTACTCAGAGTCACATGGGAAAAGCCCAGGTTGGGGAGCTGAGAACATAGTTACCATTTGAGGAGGGACAGGAAGAGTGGGAAATTAAGTTAATATAGGGAGGAGAAAGGAGTCTGACTGGAGCCTCTTTCAGGCTGAGAATCAACTCCAACCTAATCAGCATTTGCTGTGAAGGTTGCTGACATAGAGCCAGTATTTGGTTTTTTTTTTGGGGGGGGGTGTTTTTTGTTTGGGTTTTTTGGGGGAAGGGGTTCGAGACAGGGTTTCTCTGTTTAACAGAGGCCTGGGAATTATTATTATTATTATTATTATTATTATTATTATTATTATTATTTTATTGTGTGTGTGCATGCATATGAGTGCCTGAACCCCTAAGAGTCAGAAGAAGGCACCAGATGATCAGGAACTGGAGTTACAGGCAGTTATAAGCCATCTCTCATCCCCCATCCCCACATGGGTGCTACAAACAGGACTCCTGTCCTCTGGGAAGAGCAGCAAGCAGCCATAACCACTGAGCCATCTTTCCAGTCATAGACTATTTCTTTTTTTTTAACTAATTTATTTTTATTTCATGTGCATTGGTGTTTTGCTTGCAGATACATCTGTATGAGCGTGTTGGATCCCCTGAAACTGGAGTGAGAGACAGTTGTGAACTGCCATGTAGATGCTGGGAATTGAACCCAGGACCTCTAGAAAAGCACCCAGTACTCTTAATGGCTGAGCCATCTGTCCAGCCAGAGACAATATTTCTTTTAAGAATATAAAAATAACAATAAGTTGGGAGTAAAACCTGAGTGTAAACTATCTCAAGAATGGCCTCCCTCTTCTCCAGACATTCTCCGAATATCTCATAAACGAGACTATCAACTTTTGAACAGAGTAAAAATACCTTCATTTCCTGCATCTTTATCTAGGGTGTTTCCTATCCAATATACTCCTGTCAGGAACCATCCTATGTACACATATTTCTTAGGAACCCCCTGGGGATAATAACTTCAGAATTCATCAAAAATCGTATATATTGTCATTAAGAAGACAATGGAGTGTGAATCTCCTTCAAGAAGCCTACCCCAGCCTCTCAGACTTGCCCTGACCTTACTCCAAGCACCTCTTTCTATTAAGCCCTGAGCTTCAATCTCTTTTTAAATGTTTTTTAAAATAAACTCCAATCCTGATTCATATTGGCTCACCTTGAAATTCTTTCTGCCAAGGATCCAGCTTTACCTGCGTGGAGGTCTCTAAAGGATAAAGAAACTCCTCAGGCCACGGAGGCAACAGTGTGGGACAGTATATCTGTCCCCACAGCTGCAGCACATCCACACAAGCGGGAGAAAATACAAAGGCCACCGTGGCCCAGGGGGCAGCATTCAGCTTTAACAGTGATGAGTTTCCAGCAATGATAACCCAGTGACATTTACACTTTCTCAACAGCAACCCCAAGACATCCCTGGTGAAGTGAACCCTTCCTCTTCTGTCTTCTTCAACTCCCAGGAAGGAACTTGTGGACCACATTCATGATGGCCGCTGATGGCTCTCTCTCCAGGGGTTTGGGGCAAAAAAGACTTCAGAGCAAGCATCCTCAAGATTCCTATGCCCTGGAATAGACAGGAACATGTTCTCCCAACACACTTCAGTCCTCTCAGGGTTTATTCTGCTTCTTCATTTTCCAGAAAACACCAAAACCAGATGTACTGTTCTCCACATGATGAAATGAGCCCGTAAGTGGCCTAGGTATTCATTCTGCCCAGGAGAACAAGCTTCAGATTTAGGGAAAAGGTGAGAATAGAAAAGAAATAGCTGTGCTTCTTGAAGTTTGTTTTGTTTTTTCAAGATAGGATTTCTCTGTGTAGCCCTGGCTGTCCTGGAACTCACTCTGTAGACCATGCTGGCCTCGAACTCTGAGATCCACCTTCCTCTGCCTCCCAAGTGCAGGGATTAAAGGTGTGTGTTACTACCGCCCAGCTTGAAGGTTATTTTTAAGATAAGTGTTGTCTGTTTGTGTGTGTGTGTGTGTGTGTGTGTGTGTGTGTGTGTGTGTGTTATACATATATGTGGCAAGGCCAGAAGAAGGTGCCAGATCACAAGGAGTTAGAGTTCTAGATGGTTATGAGCTCACACACACACATGCACAGAAAGAGAGAGAGAGAGATTTAAGAGTTGGTGAAAAAAATGAAGACATATTCCAAAAATCATCACCAGCAGAGACAGCAGCTTCACACACAGCTTTCAGCGCCTGAGAGACAGAGAACACTGAGTGGAACCCAGCCCCCCACCCCAGGATGCCATCCACTTACTGCTGTGACAGCAGAAAGTCAGCTGTGAAGTTGGCAGCTCCTACTACCCATGCTAGGGACCATGGTGGGAGTCTGAACATCAGCTGAACAGTAGCTTCCCCCCAGCGGTGACAGTCTTGAAGGCGCCACGGCTGGCTGGGGACTGGCACCACACAGCTGAACACTAATTAGCTTATACCCAAAATAAAAGAAACCAGATCAGGCTGGTGCCTGGTGTTCAGGGGGACAGCCAGTCTGCTCCATGTCAAATGTCCACACCTGGAGAGGCCACATTCACAGAGACAGAGAGTGGATTAGTGTTTTCCAGGGACTGTGGAGTGTTCAGAGGACACAGGGCTTCAGTATGGAGGTGGATGGTGTTAACAATGGCTCAATGAGGTGAGTGGACTTTTATAAACTGGGGCTGGAAAGGCGGCTCAACAGTGAGGAACACTTGCTGCTCTTGTAGAGAACTGGGTTTGGGTCCCAGCATCCTCACAACTGTAACAAAGCCCAGTACTCCAGATCTGACACCCCCCTCCTGGCTTCTTTGAGCCCCAGCACTCATGTGTGCATACACACAGACACACAAACACACACAGTTAAAAAATAATTTTAAGTGGTGAAAATGGAGCCTGGGGATATGGCTCAGGGTTGGGAGAGTGCTTGACTGAGTCTGAATCCAGCACTGCAAAAACCAGACAATCCCAGCACTCAGAGGTGGAAAGGAGATTATCAGAAGGTCAAGATTGTTCATCCTCAGCTACATAGAGAGTTCGAGGTCAGCATGGCCTACCTGACACCCTGCCTCAAAATAACAAAGTCTCAAAAAAGTAATAATAATGTTGGGGAGGGTGATGGCACATGATTACAATCCCAGCACTCAAAAGGTTAGAAGCAAGAGCATCAGTAAAGTTCAAGGCCAGTCTGGTCTTTGTAGTTGTCAGTTCTCGGTCAGCCAAAGTAACATGAGGCCCTGACTCATGGGAAAAAAAAAAAGTTAAAATAGTACATGTTCTGTGGAGTATATATTCTTATATTACATAAATAATTTTCATTTTAAAGGTTTGTGAGCACTAAGAAATCCACCCAAGAGTTCATCTAGGAGACTTTCCTATTATATCATATATTTTTATTTTGTGGCAACTGTGGTGGGTAGAGAGTGCCATCGGTATGAAGGAGCCAGAGGATAAAGGATATCTTCCTTTATCAATTTCTGCCTTATTCCTTTGAGACATGGTCTCTCGCTGACATGGATGGCACTGTGTGTGTGTGTGTGTGTGTGTGTGTGTGTTCCAGCCTTACGTACATGTTGGGGGAGCATGTCACCCTGCGTTTGTGTGCTGAGTGCATACACCTGGGTGAGCAAATGGAAACCTGAGACTGATGTTCCATGTCTTCCTTAACTGCTCTCCATTTTACCGAGGTAAGGTCTCCTGCTGATCTGGTCAGTCTTGTTAACCAGCTTGTCCCAGGAAACTCCTATCTGTGCCTATTGACTTCTGGGATTGCAAATGGATCTATACTGCCACACTTTTATGTGGGTTCTGGAGATCTGAACTCTGGTCCTCACACAGTCATATCAAGTGGTGTATCCACTGACCCACCTCCTGGCCCCTGGCCTTTTCTTCTTTCAGTGAGGCTAGCAGCCAGCAAGGCCCAACGATCCTCCAGTTCTCCACCCAGCGGTGAGTTACAGGCACACGCAGCTACACCCTGCTTTTCATGTGGGTCTCTGGAAATCTGAACCTCTCTGGTCCTCATGCCTGGGCAGCAAGAGTTTTACCAACTTTTAAGCCATCTTTCCAGCCCTGGTGGCAGTGTTTAAAGGACACAGAAATAAATATGGAACTGAAGAGGGGAACTGAACACTAAGAACAGGAAACTGAATTGGGAAGGAGAGGCAGGACCTGGCACCCTCAGGACTGCATGGACTATGTTGTAGGTTTAATTGTCCTATAATGGAAGCAATACTTTTGCATTGTGGGGGGGGGGGGAATACTACATACAATATACTAAATATTGGTGGCTCGGTATACTTACCTATTATGTCAAAGAGGACAAAGCCAATTTACTGAGGGGAAACTGGAGGATTTTCTCATGCATAGAGATTAAATTTTATTTTTGGCCATATTTGAAGGTTTTCATCTCAGTATGTTATTTACTGTGTTGTAGCATAAATTTTTTAATTCTGCTCACAAAGTTTTGAAAAATAACTCTGACAAATCTTTTTATTGAAAGTCAAATTAGGCCCTGCAAGATGACTCAGTTAAGACACCTAACCACCTGCCACCAAACAAGGCAACCTAAATTCCATCCCCTGACGCCCATGGTTGAAGGAAATAACTGACTCCCTCAAGTTGCCCTTTGACCCCCACAAATTCCACATACACACATAAACAAACAAATAAAAATTTTAAGTGTAAAAAAAAAATTAAGTCGGGTTGGAGAGATGGCTCGGCAGTTAAGAGCACTGGCTGTCCTTCCAAGGACCCGAGTTCAAATCCCAGCACCGACACAGCAGTTCACAGCTGTCTGTAATTGCCAGGCATGGTGGGAGGTGGGTCTCTGCAAGTTCAAGGCCAGCCTGGTCTACAAAGTGAGTCCAGAACAGCCAAGGATACACAGAGAAACCCTGCCTAAAAATAAATAAATAAATAAAAATTAAGTCAAATGAAGGTATGGGGAAGTATCCTAGCATTACAACTTGGCAACACAAAGCTCAGGTTCCATTGCTAGCAATGCGAAAAATAAAATAGAAAGCAAAATGAGTATATTCATTCATGTATGTATGTACCTCTGTGTGTACATACATATGTCCATGCATATGTATTTACATTAATTTATATGAAAGAAAGCAATTTTCCTGAAAATAAAATTATAGACAATATTTTAAGCTCATGACCATCTGCTGCTGGATTTTGGCTTTGACTTAGAGCTCAGCCCGAATCAGCCTTATCTCATCTTCAGGGTCTTATCTCTGAAAACTAGAGAAGAGGGTAAAGCGGGGCTGAGACTCCAGGAAAGCCAGCCCTGAGGGATCACGTTCTCATGGCTGAGCCCGTTACTGTTTCTCGCCTTTCCCTCTGTTTCACCTCCCTCTTCCCAGCTGCCATCGCCCAGACTCTTCGGGAGTTCACAGTGTCTGAAGACAAGTAAATGTCAGGTGTCTTGCAGGCATCGATATTCCTGCAAGACCGCTCCAAAGTAAATTCATTACAGACTTTTTCCCCAGCTTCCCAAGTGCCATTTAATACCTTCAACTTATCACTCCCTATGGTCCCTGCTTGTGGAAGGGCAGCATTATCATCCACAGAACTGACAGTCAGGGCTTTTAACTCGGTATCTATCTGCCTGTCACTCTCCATCCCCAGGGCCCCACCACCCCCTCCGCTCTTACCACTTCCTAAGGATGAAGGAAGAAACTGGTCATGAGGGTACAGGCTGTGATGCCAGCATGTAAGAGCTGGAGGCAGGAAGGATAAGGAGTTCAAAGTCATTCCTGGCTACATAGAAAGTTTATGCCTTTAATCCCAGCCCTTAGGAGACAGAGACAAGCAGAGCTCTATGAGTTTGAGGCTAGCCTTGTCTACATAACTAGTTCCAGAACAGCCAGGGCTACACAGAGAAACCTTGTGTGGGTGGGGGCAGGGAGGATGAAGGAAGAAAGTAGAGGTGAATCTGTCATCCAGTAGATGACAACTGGAGGTAACACCTGCAGACCCACATTCCAAGAGCCACATGGACACCTTAAAGTCTGCAAGACCTACCTCCAGGTGGGAGGCCCTTGGAACAAAAGGAAAACTGGAGAACTCAAAATGGAAATTTCTCTGACCACATATATTTCCCTAGGCAGAGAAACCTTCTGGCTCCCCATCTATAGAACAGAAATGTGTGTTTATTTAAGAAAATTTCCGTATCACCTAGCAAAGATGCTCCCTGAAACTCAGCACAGAATTCTGCCTAGACACCACCAGAGTCTTCTCTCTCTTCAGTTCAGTGTCTAACATAAAGCCCAGGTTGGCCTAGAAGTCACTGTAACTATATAGCTAAGAATAACTTTGAACTTCTGATCCTCCTGCCTCCACCACCCAATCACAGTGGGAATCACAGGTGTGTGCCATCATATCTGTTTCATGGGGTGCAGGGGATCCAACCCAGGGCTTCAGGCGTGTTAGGCAAGCACTCTACCAGCTGAACCACCAAGGAGCATTTTGGTCCCCAAATCAGAGTTACACTGTACGCTCCCTGACACACTTTCTTCTGACTGTGCCAAAACCACAGTAATGGTCTAGCCTGACTACAAAGGAAGTTCAAGACCACTCACTGAGCATGCGTGCAGTCACCTTACACCAAATCACTGACCTTGGCCTGTTTCTCCACCTGTTTCCCACCACTACAGACAGAGAGACAAGATCATGGGAGTGACTGTGCAGAGCTTGGGGACTGGAGGCCTGATGTCACCTTTGATGTGAGCTTGAGATACACCAGGTACACTGCAGCCAACAGGAAAGTCATTTGCGTCCCGACCACAGAAGAAGCCCCTCCCTCTGACCCAAATGGCAGGGATCCAGCTGTCCTACCGCTGCCCTTGACCATGCACCTGCTGGAGGTCCCCAGTAAATTGTTCTCTGCAGCCCTGGATCTGTCTGCTTCTTCCGTCTCTTAGCATCTGTGGGTCAGTTATTCTGCACCATGTTTTCCTGGAACACCTCCTCTCTGAGAGCTCCCTAAGGGTGAGGGCTCCATCAGCCTTGCTGGGCACACAGTACTCACTCCACACATTTGCAGAACTGAGTGGAAGGTACATATACTCCTAATTCCATTAATCAAATGAAACAGCCCTCTTTGTTCTGCTATCATTGAGGAATTTTCCAAGGGCCTTTCTGATTCATTGCAGTGTCCCTGCCGACCCTTAGAGCCCAGTGTGTTGCTGTGCTTACTCTAACATGCTTTGAGTATTTCCTTGGCTTGCTACCAAAATGGGGCAAACATCGTAATCTGTCTTTTGCTACCTATCAGCTTTTCTTTCCTTTCTTTTTTTTTTTTCCCATCAGCTTGCAAATCTGGCAACTCGTATACTTAGGTGATATAAGCAAAAAAAAAGAAGTTGTTTTTCTCAACCTTAGCAATGCAGCCCAAGGTTCCCGTGTGCCCGTGTGGGGTCAGAGACACACAGATCTTTCAACCTCTTTCTCTGTTGTGGTCATATGTGGGCCTTCTCATTAGTCCAATCTGTCAGTCTATGTCTCAGCCTGTGAAGGAGAGAAGGCAGAATGTCACAGAACAGATTGCTTCTGCCCCCATCCAGGGAGAGCTCTGAGCTGTCTGCCTGTCCCTGGCAGAAAAAAAATAATAACAATAACACAGCGCCATCGTCCATGGCGTAAAGTCTTCGCTGGGGGGGGGGGGGTTCTAGTGACCCTGTTTGTTAACCTACAGAGAATTAGGATCACAGATACAAGGAGTTCCAGAATTGTGTGTATTAAACACACACACATGCACACACACACACACACACACACACACACAATGTTAATTGTATTGGCTGTAGAGCCAGGCTGCTGGGTTCTGGGTATGCAGGGTCAGTTCTAAAGAGCTTACGCAGCATGCAGAAGCCAGTGTCGGAGGCCCAGCACAGAGGGGAAGAAAAACACATCATCTGCCACATGTCAGGTGCTCAATAAGGAGTAGCTGCTATTAGGAATGTAATTACTCTGCTGAGTCCAGGTCCCAAGTGAGGATGGCTGGAGGCCTCGTAGAGTTTGGCTCCCCGGCTTCTAGCAGCACTCTTCACTGCTCGGAGGCCCTTTTCCTTCACCTCTCGTTCAGCTGTGGGTTATGTCCCAGATGGCTTAAAGCCACTGGAAGCTAAAGGGCCAGGGAAATGGAGTGCCATCATCAATTAGAATCAACTTGTATTTTGATATGCCCCATCTTGTTCACATCCTGAATGCATTTTTAATGGCATCTCAAAGAGTAATGGGGTAAGCTGATAGCAGATGAAAACGGCACTAATGTTAGATCCTCAGTTCTGTGTTTATATCTCCGCAATCCAGACATCCTAACAGACAGACAGAGGCCCCATTTCAAGATGGGATAATAGAACTCTGTGTTCTGGTTTATTAAATTTGTGGGTGTGTGAGAGAGAGAGCTTTCTAAAATCAAAGTCAGAGTGACAGCCTCCATCCCTGATGGCTAAGTGACAAAGAAGGAAGTCACAGGAACATCAGATACCTGGATAAATGAGCCCATTTGAGTGTCAAGGGGCACAGCCATGACTATGGCACCTTCACTCTAGCAAGTTTTCAGAAAGATAGCTCTCTTGCCATTCCCCAAACTCCATCTTTGGGAAAGGGGTCCAGCCAAATATCTTTGCAAATGGACAAGGACTTGGTGATAAATTTCCTTGGGAAATGAACAAATGCTGCTTCAGATTCTTTGTTCTTATATTTCATCTAATTTGGAACAAGAAAGCAATTACCTAGTTTACATACAAACTCAAAAACTACAAAAACAGGGCTGGAGAAGTGCTTCAGCTTGTGAAATGCTTGCCGTGCAATCATAAGGCCCAGAGTTGGAAAACAAAACAAAAAGCCCCTGCAACAGTCCTGGGATCTGGGATGGGAAGACAGGAGTCCTGGGACTCTCTGGCCAGCCAGTGTAGCCAAACTGTCCAACTCCAGGTTCAGCGAGAGACCCGGTCTGCAAAACCTATGATGGAAAAGCAGCTGAGAGAGACAGATGCCAACCTCCGACCTCCAAGTGCATGCACGCTCACACACATATGCACAAACACATACACACAAAGACAACACTCCCCCAAAAAACAAAACCCTACAAAAAAGCAACCAGTAGAAGCCTCCACAAACCCCACCTACCTAGCCCCGCCCCACCCTTTGTCTCATCTACCAGCCCCGCCCCTTCCTCCCCTCCCCCCATTTCTCCACAAGCAGAAACAAAGATGCTCGCCTTCCGCACACAACCACACCCGGCTTCTGCATGCTTTTCTATCATCTTCGCAGGTCTGTTCATCACGCTACAACAGAATTACTCTATTCCAGACTTCCCCCAGGAAGATGAAAACACTACCCAGGACCCATCACTTTGGTTAGTTCTGATGAAAAATGGATTGTAAGGATCACTGTGCCGCGTCCCCAGCTGGCAGCTGCTGGATTCATTGCCAGGCTAGGAGCTGGGCTCCGAGGCAGGCCTTTGCCCTCTGAACCCCTCGTTCCTTCTCCAGCCCACCACTACAAAGCTGTGTGAGCCACACTCATCCCACACTTAGAGCGGCTCAAACTGCCACAGACTGACTGACTTGTGTGGTTGTTCATAATATGGTCTTATTATGCACCTCAAGTTGTGCTTCGTAGTCCTGGATGGACTGAAATGCCCTCCCTAGGTCAGGGTCTCAAGCTTGTGGGGATCCTCCTGCCTCAGCCTCTCCAGTGCCACCATGCCTGGTTTCATTGCCAAATTCTCCCCCCCCCCCCCCCCCCCCCGCCAGGTTTTCTCTGTGTATCCTTAGCTGTCCTGGACTCACTTTGTAGACCAGGCTGGCCTTGAACTCATAGAGATCCACCTGCCTCTGCCTCCCGAGTGCTGGGATTAAAGGCGTGTACCAACACACCCGGCTACCATTGTCAGATTCTTTTTTTTTTTTTGGTTTTTTTTTCGAGACAGGGTTTCTCTGAA
>CAJQZJ010032225.1:4500986-4520548 GCA_907164525.1 Lophiomys imhausi
TCTCTCTCTCTCTCTCTCTCTCTCTCTCTCTCTCTCTCTCTCTCTCTGACACATGCACACATAATTATTAAAATGATAAATCTTTTTTAAAGAAGCCATCTCCAAAGCCCACATATAATTAAAGCTATTGATAGAAATGTCCACAATAGGCAAATCTATAAAAAAAAAACTGATTAATGGTTTCTTGGGGCTAGGAAGGATCAAAGGACTGGGGAGTAATAGTCAAAAAATGCAAGATTGCTTTCTAATGAAGTCACAGTATTCTCGGTGATTTTAGAAATAGCTGTGAAGGGGCTGGAGAGATGGCTCAGCAATTAAGAGCACTGACTACTCTTTTGGAGGTCCTGAGTTCAATTGCCAGCAACCACATGGTGGCTCACAACCATCTGTAATGTGATCTGATGCCCTCTTCTGGAATGCAGGTGTACATGTAGATAGAGCACTCATACATAAAATAAATAATTTTTTTTGGAAAAGAAAAGTCTGTGAATACTATAAAAAACTTTGTTCACTTACTATGGGTAAACTGTAGTGTGTGAATTTTCTTGTGTATGTGATAAATGTGCACATATATCTGTACACACACAAGTGTGAACATGTGAGGACAACCTAGGGAGTTGGTCCTACCTTCCACCTCTGACTGCAGAAAAAAATAATGGCTAATTAAACTATTTACCCAGTATTTATATTATAATTAATTGATGGGTGGTGTTAATCCTTAACCCACCATTATAAATGAATACACACAGACACTGGGTGGATTTTAACAATCCTAGCCCATCTTAGCTAGCTCATAATTCTATTACCCAAATATAACCCCATATATATATATATATATATATATATATATATGTCCCTTTGGACTATTATTCTCCATGCTAAGCCAATGTTCCAGGCCATGTGGAAGGATCTTCTTTAATCTACCCCATGGTGTGTCTTCCTTGTTTGCTCTTGGCAACCTTCTTTTTCCCAAGATGCTGTGTAACCGAACTTTTAAATTATTATTTAACACTTATTTATTTATTACTAAATTCACTTATAACAAACACCAACAATTTCTTATCTATTAATCCTATAAATTCCTACAACCCCTTTAACCTATCCACTAAACCTATTGATAATTATAACAACTACTTTCATAACCTTTTAGTGTCTGGGGCAGGTCCTCAGTCGTCAGGAACACAGTCTTTGTAGTAGATTCTTTAACACACTTAGCAGTCCTTTTTCTGGATCTCTCAGATTCAGGTTCGTCAGGGTAAGTTGGTTATTGCAGTCTCACCTTAAATAAGG
Organism: Lophiomys imhausi; assembly: GCA_907164525.1. Taxonomy (NCBI): domain Eukaryota; kingdom Metazoa; phylum Chordata; class Mammalia; order Rodentia; family Muridae; genus Lophiomys; species Lophiomys imhausi. Next base: position 4,502,277 of record CAJQZJ010032225.1, read on the forward strand.
CTTCATGCTTTCTTCTCTGTGGGAGACCCCAGCCGTCTGCAGGCCAACTTACTTCTTTTGAATCAGGAACTCAGCTGCTCTGCCTCAGTCCTTAAAGCCAGGCACAGTTTCCCCTAGGCCACTGATCGGACAGATCAAACCCCTCCAGGCAAAAGCTGAGCCACAGGGTCCAGTCCTTGGCCTTTTGGTGTCTTGCTCAGGCTTTCTTTGCTCACCAGCTTCTTTCTGCTTCAGGGAGAGAGCTGGCCATCAACGGCCAGCCCTTTTTTCAGCAGGACTCTTGGAGCTCTCTAACATCAGGGGCCTCTTCTCTTCTGGGCTCCATGCACTGTCCTCAAATAGGAGGAACTCTGTTTCAGCTTAATTTGGGCTCCGCCCACTTAGCAGCTGAAAACAATGTCAGGCCAGATACTTTGTTTCTTCAAGTCCATTAAGTCTTTCCTGTTTTCCTGACTTCAAACTTGTTTTTCAGTCCATTGAGTCTTTCCTGTTTTTCCTGACTTCAACCTTGTTTTTCAGTCTATTAAGTCTTTCCTGTTTTTCCTGACTTCATGCTGATAATGCTGTTCATGCCCCGAATTAAGAGACAGTATCAGAAACTCCTATATATTTTCTAAATCTAATTTATCTAACCCCTACAATGCTGTCTCTCTAAAAAAGCCTTTGCACATTAGTCCCACCTATCTCTGTCTTTGCCCAATCTCCAGGCCTCAGCATTTATTTAACCAATCAGAGACAAAGTAAGTAACATACAGCAAGCAAGACCAATCAACATTTAGAATGCTTAACACCAACCCATCATTTCCTGTAACAGTAAATTTTTCTTTATCACACATATATTTATTAATACTTAATAATTACCTAATAATTGTCTATAAAATTCCTAAATCCTAAACCCAAACCCTAACTCTGAAATCTAGCACCTAAAACTTTTTAGTACCTATAATACAAGCATTTAACATTAACCTAAGGTTTCTCAAAAGGATATTTTTCTCTGAGCATGGGTCCTGATGGGTGGCTAGTCTTCATACAATTTTCCAGTTTTAAAGTCTCTTAAATGATTGAGATGTAATTTGAAGAAATAAAAAATTAATTATTAAAAAAAAAAAGTCTCTTAAAGTCTCTGAATTTCGATTGTCATCTTTGTGGTCTTAAGACCAATTAACATATGAAAGTTTCCCAGGCAGCTCACCTGTTCAGATGCTTATGGCCTGTAAAGGCCCGAAGTCCCAGAGTTCCGTGTCTAATCTCCTGAATCTCAGGGAGAATCCCAGACCTGAAAATGGGTCAATATCAGAGGGTGAAACTTTCCAATGAGATTGTGATACGTGTTTTTCCGCCCGTCAAGGAAAATATTGGTGGGTGAGTCAGGAACAGGAGAGAGAGAGCCCACCCTCCATCCACGTGATTCCAGCCTTAAATATCTTCACCTGTCCACAGAAGCTTTCATGTACTTTTCCAGTTATGTCCCTGGGCTCAATCTTTTTCAAGAAAGCTTTTTGCAGAGGGGCATGAATTCACAGGTGGTCCGCAGATGTGGGCAGATGCTTCAGGGCATGTCATTCAGATGCTTTTTGCAGAGAGCTGTGAAATGACAGCAGACCTACAAAGGGTGGGCACCTCAGGGGGCATGTCCTGCCCCTAGCCCTAAGATCAAAGAGGTTTTGGTCCTTGGGGAGTTCCCAAGGACATGTTAAGTAAGTCTTTTATCTTAAAGTCCAGCCTTATTCCAAGTTCCCTATGCTATTATATGCTAACACTAAACCTACCACAATTTCCCTCCTTTTGTTTAATAAAAAGGCTAAAATTTTTAACTCATATAGTAAAAACAATAAGAACAAATATGAAACAATCAAGAAAACCATATATAAAAGGTACACACATAATGTTTAGTCTATTTGTATCAGGCAATCTTGAGGAAGAAAAAAAATCATCTATCTTGTTGTGTCTAAAGTTCTGAACCTAAATAATTTCTATCATATATGTCTTTAACCCCATCAAAGACATAAGAAGGGATAAAGTTATTATTTGAGTGAATAGGAAGCATAGGAGGGCAGCTTCCAAAAAGAAAAATTGACAGTTTGTTGCCTAGACAGTCCCAAATATCTCTCCATACCATTAGGACATCATCTTCAGCCTTCTGGCCAAGCATATCTCACAGACATAACTGTGCAGCAGGAAATAAGGATTTTCCCATTCTGTCTCTGCAGAACCAGGACATCAACTTACCTGCATTTAAGCTCTGGTCAATCTTTTGTACTATATAGAGTCTGTTGAGAGAGCAGGGACATTTTTGTCCAGTAGGAATTATCTCCTGATGGGAGATTTCTTTTTGATGCTCATTGTTTTCTTCCGAGTCAAATGGGAGCTGTCAGGACCTGACTGTCTTAAAGTCAAACAATTCTTAAAATAATAATATCTTAAATGCCATTTTCTGTACATCTCTGAGGGTTTTGAAGACATCTATTGATTTATAAATCTATCTATCATCTTGAACAAGCAAACTGTAAAATTCTATCAAAATTAATCTTATTTTTTTATCAATATACAAAATTTTATACCAATGTATCAAAAGATAACCTTATTTTAAGAATAACAACATTTTTAAATTTCAGAGCATATTCAATAATCTATCCTTATATCTTATCATTTCTATATTATATACATATATTCCCCTTCTGTTTCTTCTTAAGTCCTTCCTCCCTATATAAGAGGGAAAGGACAGAAAAAGAAAAAGAAATATAAAAGTCCATGAGTCTAACCTCCTATACCTTGCTTAATAAGACCATTTAACAATTTGTAACCAATCCCTCTAAATAACATCTATAACATATCAAATGACCAAAATATTATCCCCCCCCAACTTTTGGGAATGGGGTGTCACTCTCTTAAAACTGTTTCCTGCTGAATTGGGATGTAGAAAACCTGTTTGGGGGCTCAAATAAAATGCAAAAAAAAAATGGTTAAGCAATTTAATAGTAACATTTATTGTCTGGTCTCTATGTCCTCAGCAATTTGAATGTCCTGAGCAGTTTGTAGTCCTTTGAACTTTGGGTGGGAAAGTTCAGGGCTTCAATGAAGTCCTGGCTGGAACAGTCTGTGAGCTGGACCATCTGGGCTTGTCTTGTCTTTCTTGGTGTTTGGTCCCTTTGTTTTGAAAATATATAATTTCTCACAATTAACATATCTTTCCATTTTTTTTTCTTTCGAGACAGGATTTCTCTGTATATCCTTGTCTTGGATTTACTTTGTAGACCAGGCTGACCTTGACGAAGGTCAGAGATCCACCTGTCTCTGTCCTCCAAATGGTGGGATTAAAGGCATGCACCACCACATCCAATGATTAAGATATCTCCCCTAGGGTCTAATATCTCTTTTGAAACCAGTTTTCCAGTGGGTATCCCACATCTAAGGAGACTGGCTTGTGACCCCTTTCTCTTTATATCTTTAAAAACCTCTTATATTTTAGCATTGCTAAACAACAAAAATATCAGTTTTACCTCCCAATATAACATATCAAAAACATCTAAACAAAAATCAAGCAAAGAAACAACATTCCAAAAGCCATGGTCTAATCATGTCATGTAATTAAAGTTCTGTTTATTATTTCTGAAATCTAGCTTTGACTGTATATCCTTGGTGGGCCTTTTCCAGATACTCTTGATAAGCACCTAGTTTTCGGGCACCTGTGCATTCCTGTTGTCATCTTTTGTATCAGGATGGGCCTCCTTCCTTTCCCTATTGTTACTGTCAGCAGCTTAGCATTCCATCTGTAAGCTCTCTCCCTTACAGATATCCTTAAGCCTATCCTAGTCAAATCTTTCTCAAAAAGTATACATAGAACCACAATTGTCAGTGTAAAAATTATCTGTATGTTGAGAAAAAACTCAATAGGAATCCAAACATATTGAGACATTATGAATTTTTCCATTTTTAATTTAGGCAGTTAATTCCGTTCTCAAGCTCTGTTTAGAAGGTGGCTGATTATTTAGCATATAAAGAGCTAAGCTTTCACCTTTGTTATAAGGCAGTAGCTTTTGTTAAAGGAGCCACTCCTTTGAAATGTATTCAGGTTAGGCTCTTTGGCTAGAAAACTATCTCTCGCCTGGGCCTTCTCAGGCAGTAAGCATGGATTCTAATTGCCCCACATTGGGCACCATATATAGAAAAAAAATAATGGCTAGTTAAACTATTAACCCAGTATTTATATTATAATTAATTGATGGGTGGTGTTAATCCTTAACCCGCCATTATAAATGAATACACACAGACACTGGGTGGATTTTAACAAGCCTAGGCCTGGGTTGTACAAATCCTAGCCCATCTTAGCTAGCTCATAATTCTATTACCCAAATATAACCCCATATATACATATGTCCCTTTGGACTATTATTCTCCATGCTAAGCCAATGTTCCAGGCCATGTGGAAGGATCTTCTTTAATCTACCCCATGGTGTGTCTTCCTTGTTTGCTCCTGGCAACCTTCTTTTTCCCAAGATGCTGTCTCTCTCAAAAAGCCCTTGCACCTTAGTCCCACCTATCTCTGTCTTTGCCCAATCTCTAGGCCTCAGCATTTATTTAACCAATCAGAGACAAAGTAAGTAACAAACAGCAAGCAGGACCAATCAACATTTAGAATGCTTAACACCACCCCATCATCTCACATAGGGTATTTTTGCTAGTCCTACTGCAGTTGTCACTCTGGCTGGTCCATGAGCTTCTGGGAATTCTATGTCTACTTCCCACTTCACTGTAGGAAAGCTGAAAAGATGTGCACATCTGCCTGGCTTTTCATGGGTTCTGGGGATTTGAACTCAAATCTTCACATTTGCATGATGAGCCCTTTGCCCACTAAGCTGTCACTCTAGTCTTAAGTTTTATTTCTATAAAATTTTTTGTTTGCTTCTTGAGACAGGATAATTCTCCCAGGCTGGCCTCACACTCTCTATGTAACTGAAGATGACCTTGAACTTCCCATCCTCCTGCATCTACCCCCGGAGTGCTGGGATTATAGGTGTGCTTCACAACATCTAGTTTATTGGATGCTGGTGGATGAACCCAGGGCTTCACGGAAGCTAGGCAAAGCCCCAGTTGTTAGGTCTCAAACCTGGGACAAATAGCTAACTAAGGTGCCTACTTATATCAAAATGGGCCTAACTACCAAGGTCTCCCAGCAGCCCTTAGTGCTACCAGTTACAGTTACTGGCATATCCCACCCCCTACTCTACACTCCAGTCCAAGGACTGAGCTGCCCTTCCCCCAACTGCCCTCCCCTATATAATCCAGTCATTTTGGTTACCAGTCCTTTCTGTCTGCCTTTTATTCTCCTGGCTTCTTGGTCTATTGTTCTCCTGACTCTCCCCCTCCCTTCCCCCATCTCCTTAGGGTCATGTTCACTCTGGACTCTCTCAAATGTCTCTGCCTCTGGCTATGCTCTCTCTCATATCTACAATAAACCTCTGCCATACCTAGGAGCAGTCATGTCCTCCTTATTTCTTTTTTTATTCACCAATAAAGCTAATTTTTGTTTTGGAGATAGGGTCTCTCTATGTAGCTCTGGCTGTCCTGGAACTCTGCATGTAGACCAGGCTGGCCTCAAACTCACAGAGATCCACCTGCCTCTGCCTCCAGAGTGCCGGGATTAAAGGTGCAAGCCACTAGGCCAGCTCATAAAGCTAATTTTTAAAATTCATGGTACCATATTCTGGTTAGTCTAAAGTGCAGATTCGATACTATAACACAATAGTTGTGGGTAAAGTCAGTACTGGACTGAGGATCTACTCTATCTGGAAAAACAGTTTCATCACAGTTAGGTAAAATAATCTCACAGTATTTTCTCAAAGTCACAATCTCACAATTCTCCATCTGGCTTTTTTTTTTTGTTTTGTTTTGTTTTGTTGTTGTTTTGTTTGGTTGGTTGTTTTTGGTTTTTCAAGACAAGGTTTCTGTATGTAACAGCTCTGGCTGTCCTGGACTTGCTTTGCAGACTAGTAGACCAGGCTGGCCTCAAACTCACAGTCTGCCTGCCTCTGCCTCCCAAGTGCTGGGATTAAGGGCGTGTGCCACCACTCGGGTTCACAAGACACCTTTAACCTACATGGAAGAGGGAGGGAAATAGAGGAGCATGGGACAGATACGACATGTTCGTCAGAATTCACTATTGCTATAGAAACTCAAGTCCAAAATAGACTATGAATTTCCCAAAAAGAAGCTGTGTTTTAAAAGACACAAATAACACACAAAGACTGAGGGACAAAAGAGCCCTCAAGGCTGTCTTTTTGACCACAATGACCTCAGTTCTGTTTCCTCAATTGCAGTGGTTCTCAACCTTCCTAACAATGCGACCCTTTCCTCATTCTGTGGTGACCCTGTAAAGAGCCTGTAAGCAGCTCAGCCACAGCCCAGCTGCAGCCCAGCTGTAGGAGATAGATAAAGAAGTAAGTGCCGCACATATGCGGGTGATGATATGCTAAAGCATGCTAATTAGAATAAAAGGAAAGTATAAGCCAGAGCAGACAAGCAGTCAGCGGCGATCAGTCTTAGCACTGACGTCCTGCCTCTGCCCTCAGGCCTTGTACTGAGATCCTTGCCCTACCCTCAGGCCTTGTACTGAGATCCTTGCCCTACCTTCAGGCTTTGTACTGACCTCAGGCTTTGCACTGACAACAAGAAGAGCAAGGACGTCGGACAGGTCATATAAGTTGTGTGCCGTGGGTATGAAGTAGAAATGTGGTGGATGTATATGATAGCTTTAGTGATATTAGGAATACTGTGTATTAAGTGCTTGTGTGTGCTGGATTATGTTCCTGATGTAGTACCATCTGTAGAAATATTAATAGAATAATAAATATAGATATTTAGTATAAAGCTAGCTCGTCTGTGTTTTCCATTTGGTCTTAGTGGGTGGCGAGTGCCGTCACCTGACCACACGACTCCCTTCATAAAAGAGGAGGTGTCGAGATTTGGATACCTTAACCGCGCTCTTGACAGACCCCCAACCATAAAATTATTTTCGTTGCCACTTCATACCTGTAATTTTGCCACTGTAATGAATGTAATGTAAATATCTGATATGCCCAAAGGGGTCACAACCCAGAGGTTGAGAACCACTGTTCGGTTGTAAAGTTGGCAAATTCCTTTCTCTCCCCAGATCTGCTTAACTTCCGGGCCAAGCAAGGTCTTCATGAGAAGTCCACGATCTGACTAGCTGCACCCACAAGGTCTGTGGGCTTCTCAGTTACTGCTGTTACCTTGGAAAGGAAGTCAAGGGGACTGGGCCTGCCGGGACAGGTATCTCTTAACCCTCAGCAAAACACAAAACCTCAGGGCACTGGGAGGCTATGGAAAGCCATCCCCACAACTTTCAGCCAACAGCTTTGTCCTGACCTGGCGACCTGAATTCTCTGTTCCCCAGGCAAATTAAAAGACCAAATGTCATTAAGCAATTAATAATGGAACAGATGCAGTTTGGCTTCTGTGTCTCCACCAGACTCCTGCTCCAAAGAGTCTGCTTCAGTCCCTAAGGACAAAGTGGCTCTCTCCAGACCGAGGGCAGAGAAGGAAATGGCAAGGTCCTAGAGCGATGCCTGGCACTTAGGCAGGGCACTGTACTTGTTGACCATCTCTTGAATTCTCAAGATCCCTTGGCACCCTTCAGCCTGGATCAGCACAAACCTCAGGACCCACGCTCGGAATGGCACGCGCACCTGTTCCTTTGCAACTCCACAAAATCAATAACATAACCACCATTACTGTCAGAATATAGATTTTGAAAGCAGAGGCATTGTGTTAATCTTGTTACTAACGTCCAAAATAAAGCCTAGCACATAATGACCTTTTTATGATTTAATGATTAATGATGGATAAATTAAGGGCCTACAGGGCTCAAAGTGGTAAATCGAACCAGGGGAAATCCCCTTCTTCCACCAAAGGCTGAGGCTTGCCCTAAGTCTTCCACCCGCCAGGGGCCGCTGTAAGAAGCACTAGGCTTCCTATCGCACGCCACTCTTTGACCCCGCGAAGCCGTTGCCCGGAGCTAAGATGGCGGCGTCGGTGGCTGCTGCTTCAGGGAGGTTGCGGAGAGCCATTGGGAGGTCGTGCCCATGGAGGCCGATCTCAACCGAACCCCGTCTACCCCAGGGAGCGGCCGTGCGGGACGCCTTCCTGAGCTTCTTCCGGGATCGCCATGGCCACCGGCTGGTGCCCTCCGCGTCCGTGAGGCCGCGCGGCGACCCCAGCCTGCTTTTCGTCAACGCAGGCATGAACCAGGTGGGGGCGGGGCCGCACCCGTCCGGGTCGGAGCTCGGGAGTTTGCGTGAGAAAGGCGCTTCAGGATTGAGCCAGAAAAGTGAGGGGCTTAACGCCAGAGTGGACGAGCGGCTGGGTGAAATGCCTGGGGGCCTGGTTAGGTCTTGGAGAAGTAGCTTGGAAACTTGCAGGGAGAAATGAAGTTTATTATCCCTGGACAGCAGGTGTGGAGCCCCGAGGTACAGCCTCGAGTGGAAGACTTATTTAAATAAATGGAACTCATCCGTTAAGTAGACGTGTATTGCACGCCCGCTTGGTAATGTTCTTGAAGCGTTGACTCTGTCCAGCAATTTCCTTATTTGTAAATTTTACTACTTTTTACCAGGCGACAGTCTCTGGTTTAGGTTTATTTGCCTCTTCTCTGTTTCACATACACTAGAGATACCTGCCTGAGGGCCTGGGATTCTCAGGGCCAAGGCCACGTTGCACCCTTGGGGTCGGTCACAAATAGCCTTGAGTTTCAGCAGCCATCTCCAACCACTCCCTACTTTAACCTACCTAAGGCACTAAAGAACTCCCCTCCCCCACTTTTATGTGCTCCTAGTTCAAACCCATCTTTCTGGGCACAGTGGATCCGCGAAGCGAGATGGCAGGCTTCCGACGTGTAGCTAATAGCCAGAAGTGTGTGAGGGCTGGAGGACGACATAACGACCTGGAAGATGTTGGCCGGGATCTCTCGCATCATACCTTCTTTGAGATGCTTGGCAATTGGGCTTTTGGGGGTGAATATTTTAAGGTGAGTTTTCCAGGGAGCTCTAAGAATTAAGAAAGTCTTAAGAATAAGAACCCTCATCCCGGATGCAGTGGCCGAGTGCTAGACAAGGTGTATGATGGGGGAGACAGAAAGATGGCTTGATTGGTAAAGTGCTTGTGAATCCCCCAGAACTCACATAAAAAGTGAAGACCAACACCATGTGCCTATAATTCTGGAGCTGCCAGGTGGGAGATGGAGACCGGAGGGTCCTTGGAAGTTTAACTAGTGTGGCCTACATTTCAAAGTTCCAAGCTAATGAGAGACCCCATTTCAAACGAAAGTTAGCACCTAACTGCACTCACCCATAGTTGCCCTTTAACTTACACGTGTGCATACCTACAGGTGTACACACATAAACACACACACACAGAGACGTACATGGGAAAGGAAGATACCTCATTTTCCTGATAAAGGACTGTCTCCTGCCTAATGGCTGCTTAAAAGTTCTATGAACAAATGGCCAGACAGCAGTACTGAGGCAGTAACTGGACATAAAGTCCCCAGGTCAGGGTGAGTGGGTGGAGGAGTTTGTAGAGAAGATAAAATTCATCTGGGGCTGGAAAGAAGGTAGGCTTTAAAAGAGTGGAGATACTTTCTGGGCAGGAAAAACTCAAGGCAGAGATGGACATGGCTTGATCTGAAAATAGTGTAAGTAGTGGGAATGCTTTTGTCTTGGGTTCATGAACTCCTGTGGCCTGACTGGCGCTCCTCTCCGCCCCCATGGTGGTTTCTTCTGTAGGAGGAGGCTTGTAGCATGGCCTGGGAACTGCTGACTCAAGTCTACAGGATCCCTGAGGACAGGTTATGGGTCTCCTACTTCAGTGGTGACTCCAAGACAGGGCTAGACCCAGACCTGGAGACCAGAGACATCTGGCTCAGCTTAGGGTAAGTCAGCCCCCTTCTTTTGTCCACCCCTGGCCATAGGAAGACTGGAAAACAAACTATCAGTTCAAATCCTCGGAGTTCAGCATGTCCCAGCATGCCGCCGGTCAGCCCTAGGACCCCTCTTCCTGAGCTGGACTTGGGTGAGAGGTTGTCATAGCAGAGGGGTGCCAGCCCTAAATATGCCTGCCTTCCACCACTTACTTGGCTTTCTCTGCAGAGTGCCTGCCAGCCGTGTGCTTTCCTTCGGACTCCAAGAGAACTTCTGGGAGATGGGAGACACTGGCCCCTGTGGGCCTTCTACTGAGATTCACTATGACCTGGCTCGGGGGGGTGGGAGCCCCCCAACTGGTAGAGCTTTGGAATTTGGTCTTCATGCAACACAACAGGTAGCTGAAGCCACTATTAGTTTCTAGCTGAACTTGCATTCTTTCAAAAAATAATTCTAGCGGGGCGTGGTGGGGCACACCTTTAATCCCAGCACTTGGGAGGCAGAGGCAGGTGAATGTCTTGTGAGTTCGAGGCCAGCCTGGTCTACAAAGCAAGTCCGCCAGGGCTTTGTTACACAGAGAAACTCTGTCTGGAAAAACCAAAATAATGAATAATAATAATAATAGGGCTGGAGAGATGACTCAGTGATTAAGAGCACTGGCTGCTCTTCCAAAGGACCTGGGTTCAAATCCCAGCATCCACATGGCAGTTGACAGCTGTCTGTAATTGCCAGGTGCCTTTAATCCCAGCACTTGGGAGGCAGAGGTGGGTAGATCTCTGTGAGTTTAAAGCGAGCGTGGTCTACAGAATGAGTTCCAGGATAGCCAGGGCAACACAGAGAAACCCTGTCTGGAAAAAAGAAATAAAATAATAATAAATTCTAGCCCTTGTTGATGACAATTTCAGCTAGTTATTGATGCTCTCTGGCCTGTTACATAATGGAGTTGAACTTAGTAATCATTAAGATTCTCTTCTAAGCCAGGCGGTGGTGGCGCACACCTTTAATCCCAGCACTTGGGAGGCAGAGGCAGGTGGATCTTTGTGAGTTCGAGGCTAGCCTGGTCTACAAAGTGAGTCCAGGACAGCCAGAGATAACCAGAAAAACCCTGGCAAAAAAAAAAAAAAAAAAAAAAAAAAAAAAAAAGATTTTCTTCTAACATGTCTTGACCTGTCTCTCTAGAGACAAAGACTCTTAGTAGATTTGTCTGGGTCCAGATAAGGGTCCAAGCAAGAGTGAGAATGGAACTAACCTCCTTGAAAAGGGATAGGAAGCCGGGCGGTGGTGGCGCACGCCTTTAATCCCAGCACTTGGGAGGCAGAGGCAGGCGGATCTTTGCAAGTTCCAGGCCAGCCTGGTCTACAAAGCGAGTCCAGGACAACCAGAGCTGTTAAACAGAGAAACCCTGTCTGGAAAAACCAAAAAAAAAAAAGAAAAAGAAAAGGGATAGGAGCCTTTGTCATCTCCATTTGTGTGGGGAGAGGACACGGACACTGCCCTCAGGTCCCTGCTCCCTCAGCCCTGGGTTGTCATGTCTCTGCTGAACTTGACCACTGCCTCACACCTGCCAGACTCAGTTGGCGTCACCTTGCACACTTTTCCTGGCCAGAGAGGCAGATGGAAACCTGCAGCCGCTGCCCCAGCGACATGTGGACACAGGAATGGGCCTGGAAAGGCTGGTGGCTGTACTGCAGGGCAGATGTTCCACCTATGACACAGACCTCTTCTCTCCACTGCTCAACGCCATACACCAGGTGAGCCGACCTCTACTTCAGCCCGACTGTTTTTTTCCGGTGCGTGCGTGCGTCCAGATGCTGTCTACCTTCTTTGAGATAGGGTATATCATAGGCCTGTAGCTCACCAGTTAGGCAGCACTGCCTGGCCATTAAGCCTCAGGGACCCTCTATCTCTATCTCCCTAGGGTTAGTATTACAAGCCTATGCTACTGTGCCAGTGATTTTACATGGGTTATAGAGATAAAACTCACTTCCTCATGTTTGTGAGGCAAACGCTTTCCTGACTGAGCCATCTCCCCAGCACCTCCCCCTCATGTGCTTATTCATTTGTTGAGAACTCATAGTAGTCCCAACATGTAGGGACAGTACAGACCAAGGACCCCAGGGTATCAGGTATACGGTTAGGACTCACTGCTACCTGATGTCACTTCTAACTCCACATCCATTCAAAATGTGTATGAGTCCTTTATGAAAGGCTATGGGCTTGGGGTTCAAGGGGACACTGAGGCAGATTGTCCCTTGTGGTTAAAAGGTTTACTAAAAGAGCATAGACAGACAGCAGTGTGGTAGGACTCTGAAGAGAGTTCAGGCCCCAACACTATACCTAGACAGCATAGTGGAGGCCCTGAAGAGAGTTGAGGTCTCCAAGGCTGCGTGGCGGTCCTTTCTTAGAAGTCTTAGAGAAAGGGGAAGGTTTTCATACCACATAATTAATAAGTAGTAGTGCACAGCAACGGGCCTGCTTTCCAGAGAAGGAATATGGTTTGAAGAATATGTTGGTGAAGAGGGCATAGCTACTTGAGAGTCTACCCACTATACCATTAGCCCTCTGGTGTCCTCTGCCTATAGACTGCCTTGGGAAATAAGAGTGGCACCTGCCATTCTCCTGGAATCTAAGCACATGAGGAGTCTAGTGTGTTAGAGAGTTAGAGATGGGCTTTAGGTAGAGGGGTTGCCATTTTCTTTAAGGTGCTTAAAGAAAGAGGCTGCTGCAGGTTGGCATGGCTTGATAGGCCCCTAATCCAAAACCTATATGCTTGGTACAGAGGCTCAAATACAAGAGATATGGAGATTACCTTCAAGCTTCAGAGACAGGTAATAAATTGGTGTGTAAAAGAACAAGATCATAGCCCACAGGTTCTGAGCAGGCAATGAGCATTGCAGAGAGTGGGTGGTAGTGGGGTACTATAGAGGAATCCTAGACCACGCAGGTGGAGAAGACCTGCCAGGCAGATGACCTTTGATCTAAAACCTGAAAGGAGAGTCAGCAGAGAAAGCTTACTCCAGACAGACAGTGGCTGCCAAGGCAAGAAATGCATGACATATGCCACGATCAGCAAGGCAAGGAGATGTGGTCCTGCACCTCGCCCTTGAGGATGGACCTCCACCCAGATAAAGCAGGCTCCTTGACTGCATCGCAGAATAGACTGTCAGGGAAGGTCAGACTGAGGCAGAGAGCGAGTTTATTAAGTATTTACAGAGACACGAAGGAAAGAGACGCTCACAGTATGGGTGTGGTCTCCCTAAGAGGTCTGAGCTTGGGTGTCTTCAACAGTGACTGTATTTCTTGGTTATATTTACCAAGGGATGATAATTTGCAGCAAGGTTGCAAAATTGATAACATTTAAAAATCAATTTTAAGGCTGAGTGTGGCACACACCTTTAATCCCAGCACTCGGAGGTAGAGGCAGGTAGATCTCTCTGAGTTCAAGGCCAGCCTGGTCTATAGATCAAGTCCAGGACAGCCATGGATACACAAAGAAACCCTGTCTCAAAAAAAAAAAAATCAAAAAAAATTTTGTGGGGTTTTTGTTTGGTTTGGCTTGGCTTGGTTTTTCGACAGGATTTCTCTATGTATCTCTGGGTGTCCTGGACTCACTTTATAGACCAGACTAGCCTTGAACAGAGATCTGCCTGCCTCTGTGTCTCAAGTGCTGGGATTAAAGGCATGTGCTACCACGCTTGGCTAAAAATAAATTTTAAAAATATAAACTGGTTCATTTCTTTTTCTCCAGGAATTCCTTTTGCAAATGAAATTCTAAGGTAGTTTTCTGAAGTGCCTTGTGTACATTTAGGGATGAGAGAAGTGTGCTCATAGGGTGAAATTCATAGCCACAAATATTATGGCCCTAAATCAACATAGTTTGTTGTGGTTGATTTTTTATTTTGTTTTACTTTGAGACAGGGTTTCTCTGGGTAACCCTGGCTGTCCTGGAACTTACTCTGTAGACCAGGGTAGCCTCAAACTCAGTTTTGCTTCTCTCTGCCTTCTGAGTGCTGGGATTAAAGGCTGGCACCACCACTGCCTGGCAGGTTCTTTTGTTTTTGTCCTAATTTGGTGTGTCTGTCTGTGTCTGTGTCTGTGTGTACCCACAGAGACCAGCAGAAGAAGGCAGTATATCCAATCACAGGTAGTGTTGAGCCACCCACACTGGGTGAGCCACTAAATCCCAGGGTGGTCTCTTCTTTCCCTTTTCCAACTCTTTCAGTAGTTCTTGTCTTGCAGGAAAGGCAAGAAAAGCAACAGGTATCTGAGGTAGAATCCTATGAGATGTGGATGGAGCCCATGCCCAGGAGCTTTTGCTGTGGAGCACACCAAAGCTGTAGAGCAGCTGCCATGCAGCCCAGGAGTCTGTGGGCAGTTTGGCCTCACCTGAGCTCATACAAACATCTGTGGTTAGGTATGAGGCAGCTCTATTTCTAGGCTTTGGTTGATGGTCAGTTTGGGGCAGTAGGGGTGGCTAAGCCATGTGTCTGCTATCATCTAGCTGGCTGCCTCTAGCTCAGACCTGTTCTCATCCTAGCTCAATAAAGATCCAAGAAGGAAAACAGAAATAGAAGTATCCCTTCCTTATATTCTTTTTTCTTTCTTTCGGTTTTTTGGTTTTGTTTTTTTTTTTTTTTCTTTTTTGAAACAGGGAGCCGGGCGTGGTGGCACACGCCTTTAATCCCAGCACTCGGGAGGCAGAGGCAGGCAGATCTCTGTGAGTTCGAGGCCAGCCTGGTCTACAAAGTGAGTCCAGGACAGCCAGAAATACACAGAGAAACCCAGTCTCGAAAAACCAAAAAAAAAAAAAAAAGAAACAGGGCCTCGTGCATCCCAGACTGGCCTCAGACTTGCTATGTAGCCAGAGATGACCTTGAACTCCTTATCCTCTCGCTTCTACCTCCTAAACGCTGGCATCACAGGTGTGCACCTCCACACCCAGATTATACTATATTCTGTTGGCCAGAGAAAGTCACTGGCCAGCTTTAGGCTCAAGAGATAGGGAAACAGATGCTGTCTCTTTATGGAAGGAAGCAGCAGCTTTAAAATCCTATGACAAAGAAGCATGTGCTCAGGGAAAGGACATTTTTACAAATAGTCTGCTGCAGAAAAGGTGGCAGGAGTCTCATCTGGTGGGGTCTTGAAGTCCAAAGTGAGGCTTTTATTCCATACATGGGCAGAAAGGCTTAGAGTGTAGCAGGGGATCCAGGATCTGCCATTCACTCCCACAAGGGATGAGCTTTGGCCAGATGACAGTAAAAGCCAAAAGCCACTGCTCTCAGCTATCAATCCAGGAAAAAGCCAGGGTGAGGGTATGGCTTGAGCCGCAGAAGAGACACTAGCAAATCGACCAGATACCATCGAGGTCAAAGGAAAAGCCCATCAATGGGTGGGCTGGGGGTGTGGCTTAAGCAGCACAGTGATTGGCAGGACATGAAGCCTGGACGATGTTTGGAGCTGTGCACATTAAGTGGCCTGCTGTTTCACATTGAGTATATACCAGCTTCCTCTGTTCCCACTCCCTGGCTCCTGGGACTCTGCCTCTAGGATGATCAGAGAGGCAAGCAGGAAGTCACACTAACCTGGTCAAGATTTCTTATCTGTTCCTGAGGAGCCTTGTGGTCTAACATAGCTTTATTTATTTTATATATATATATATATATATATTTTTTTTTTTTTTTAATGAGACAGTCTCATGTATCCTAAACTGACCTTGAACTTGCCAGGTAGCCAAGCATGGCTTTGAACTTCTGATCCTCCTACCATTACCTTCCAAGTTCTGGGATTACTGGAGCATGTCACTGTGCCCAGTTTTATGCAGTGCTAGGGGTTGAACCCAGGGCTGTGCGCATGAGATAAGCTTTCTAGCAACTGAGCCACTTCCCAAAACCTTTGTCCTCTTCCTTAAAGCAAGCGTTGAGGCCAGGCAAGTACAAGAGGATCTTTGTGAGTCTAGGTCAACCAGGGCTATGTGATAAGACCCTTTCTCAAATAATAAATAACTCAGGGCAGGAAATGAAGCCAAGGCTATGGTGGAGTGCTACTCACTGGCTTGCTCAGCCTGCTTTCTTATAGCACTCAGGTCCACCAGCTCTGCCCACAGTGGGCTGGGCCTCCCACATCTGTCAAGAAAATGCACCACAGGCCATGAGCATGCTGGGGCATTTTCTCAATTGAGATTCCTTTTTCCAAGATGATCCTAGCTTGTGTGGAGTTGACATGAAGCCACCACAGATGGGATGTGCTTCAGGGATGCCTTGCCCTGACAAGTGGAAATTCAGGGGGACAGCCACTTGAAACCGAACTTTTTAGTTATTATTTAACACTTATTTATTACTAAATTCACTTATAACAAACACCAACAATTTCTTAATTATTAATCCTATAAATTCCTACAACCCCTTTAACCTATCCACTAAACCTATTGATAATCATAACAACTACTTTCATACCCTTTTAGAATGATACAGTCTCTGGGGCAGGTCCTCAGTCGTCAGGAAACCAGTCTCGGGGGTAGACTCTTTAACGCACTTAGCAGTCCTTTTTCTGGAATATCTCAGACGCAGGTTCGTCAGGGTAAATTTGCTATCGAAGTCTCACTTTAAATAAGGCTTGAGGCTTTCTTCTCTCTGGGAGACCTCAGCGTCTGTAGGCCAACTTACTTCCTTCGTATCAGCAACTCTGCCGTTCTGCCTCAGTCTTTAAAGCTGGCCACAGTTCCGTTCAGGCCACTGTTCGGACAGGTCAAACCCCTCTAGGCAAAAGCTGAGCCACAGGGTTTAGTCCTTGGCCTTTTGCTGTCTTGCCGAGGCTTTCTCTGCTCACCAGCTTCCTTCTGCCTCAGGGAGATCTGGCCATTGGTCTACCAGAACTTTCTCCAGCAGGACTCTCGGAGCTCTCTCATATCGGGGGCCCTTAGCACGCACGCGCCCCTCTGGCGTCATCCACTTGTCCTTAAATAGGATCACTCCTTGTTCCACCTGCTTCAGCTTAAGTTGGGCTCTGCCCACTTAGCAGTTGAAAGCAATGCCAGGTCATAAAGTCTTTCCTTCTTTCACCTGGCTTCAACCTTGTTTTTCAGTCCAAAGAGACTCCCCTCATTTCACCTGACTTCATCCATAAGCTGATAAGCTAATTGCTCACAGCAGTTGATCTTCATGCCCCGAATTAAGAGACTGTATCAGAAACTTAGGTATTCACTAAATCTAACTTATATTAACCTATCAGCCCCTTCAGCCACTTAGGGACCTCAGCACACAAGCCCCACAAGGACCAGGGAGTCCTATTCAGCCGCCATTGGCTCTTCCAGAAGGCCGTTCTGTTTCTTTGCGTTTTGCTTTTCTTTGGGTTTTTTTTTTTTTTAATAACAGCTGCAGTGAACTTGTTTATATCCGCTATACCTGGGAGTAGCAAGAAACCACATTTAAGAACAATTCTGAGTTCTGAAGAAACCAAGGTGACATCTGTCTTGATTTCTTGGAGTTTTCTCACAAGCACACAGAATTATCATAGGACTCCATTCTTGAACTGTGTCCCCACAGTTTTATGGCTAAGAACAGGCATGTGTCTTGGCCAGGTCCAGCAGAGCCAACAGCTGTGGCTGCTTTCCTGCTTTTCAGGGTTGCGATGTTCCCCCTTACTCTGGCCGGATAGGGGCAGCAGATGAGGGACGCATAGACACGGCGTACCGAGTGGTAGCCGATCACATACGCACACTCAGTGTCTGCATTGCTGATGGCGTCTTCCCTGGGATGTCAGGTGCCCCGTAAGTCTGGAAGGGCAGGTGCTGTGGAAGGGGCAGGGCTGCGAGGGAGGGAAATGAGGAGGTGAAGTCAGGTCAAGAGCTCAGATGACTAAGGGAAGCACTCCACTCCCCATGTTACTGACCATACATACCTGGGCTCTGAACCCTTCTAGGCTAGTTCTTCGTCAGATTCTCCGTCGAGCTGTGCGCTTTTCCACCGAGATCTTGCAGGCACCGCCTGGCTTTCTAGGCAGCTTGGTGCCAGTGGTGGTGGAGACATTAGTAAGTTCAGAGCCTTCTCTTTCAGCATGCCTCCCCAGCCCTTGGGAGCCTACCACTGACCCCCAACAATGTCCCACCCACACTCTCCAGTCCTGCGCCCCTATCAAAGAGGCTGAAAAAGCTGGTCTTGCTCACAAAAAGCAGGGAGACCTTGGATGGTTGGGGTGCTGGATCTTTGACCTTGGGGTTCCCTTCCACTTAGACGCCTACCCCACTGGGAAACCACTCCCCTGTTTGAGTCCCTCCCACTCCCCTGTTTGAGTTCCTCCCACTCCCCTGTTTGAGTCCCTCCCACTCCCCTGTTTGAGTCC
>CAJQZJ010032225.1:4520558-4536000 GCA_907164525.1 Lophiomys imhausi
TCCCCTGTTTGAGTCCCTCCCACTCCCCTGTTTGAGTCCCTCCCACTTCCCTGTTTGAGTCCCTCCCCAGTGTACCTTAGCCTCTTGGGCAGGTGTCCCTTGATGCCAGGGCATGGAGAGAGGTTGGGCTGCTTACCTCCTGCACACTCTCCTGCACCCCTAGGGAGCTGCTTATCCTGAGCTTCAGAAGAATTCAGTCCAGGTACTGGTTCATGTGGGGAGTGGGGGGAAAGCTGTAGGGGAAAGCCCGTTTCCAAGGGGACCCAGCTCCACTCTCTGCCCTTCCTTGGTTCAGATAGCCAGCCTGCTGTCAGAGGGTGAGGCAGCCTTCCTAGCCTCCCTGCAGCGAGGCCGGCGGATCATTGATCGCACCGTTAAGAACTTGGGGCCTTCTGATTTGTTTCCTGGTAAGCTGGGAGCCTAGCCAAAGCCAGGGGACTCTTAGGCACACCAGAGTGAGCAAAGGCAGAAGTTTTTAGTCTGCCAGGGGCTTCAGACTCACCGCCACCTACCCCAACATCTGCCACAAGTTTTTTCCTGGTACATTAGACCTGACCACTACAGGAGCCTTGCCCTGCCATCCCTTCTCCTAACTGCCCAGCCAGCCCCACCTCCCATCCCTTGTAAACTTCAGCCACCAAAATGCTAGGTGTCGTGGACAATGCTGGGCTACCCTTATCTGACCCCAGAGCCTGAAGTCTGGAGATGGCTTCTCACCTGGGAGTACCCAGTATGGGGAGGGGCCCTGGTGGGGTTTGTGTGGCTGAGAAAGCCCGAGCTCACTCACTTCCTTCCCCTTCCTTTGATCTGCTTGCTGCTCCCATCCTCAACCCTCTGTTCTCTTTCTTCAGCTGAAGTGGCCTGGTCATTGTCACTGTCTGGGAATCTGGGGATTCCCCTGGACTTGGTGGAGCTAATGCTGGAAGAGAAAGGGGTGCAGCTAGACACTGCTGGACTGGAGCGACTGGCCCAGGAGGAGGCTCAGGTACAGGCTCCTGGACTCTGGTGACCCAGCATTTCCTCCCTCAGCCCTGAACTGGGGAAAGAATTGCGGCTAGTCAAAGACTTGGAAGCAGAGGTGGGCTCTGTCCCATCATTCCATAAGTGAGGGGACAGAACCTCAGGCCCTGCTCAGTCTATACAGAGGAACATCAACCCCAGTGACCAAACAGGAACCCCCCAGGGTGGTTGTGGGCAAGGAGGCCTGCCCCTGAGGCACCTGAGTTGTCTACTTTACCAGCCACCTAAGATGGCCCTCTAGAAGCCACCAAAGCCCCCGGGTCTTATTCCATGCAGGCTGCAGGGTCCTCAGAAGACAGGGCTCTCAAAGACTCACTTCCTTCCCGTGGTGATCTCAGTACACCTACCCTCCCAACTCCCATCCCTCTGTACCCCTCCACCCCACTCACCCCCGCCCCACCCCCTGCACACCTGTCCTGCAGCACCGGGCCCAGCAGGCAGAGCCGGTTCAGGAGAAGCAACTATGTCTTGATGTCCACACACTAGAGGAGCTGCACCGTCAAGGGGTGCCCCCAACTGATGACAGCCCCAAGTATAACTACTCTCTTCAACCCAATGGGGATTATGGTAAGAGCCTAGACCCAGGCTGGTAGGCCCAGGCTTGCCTGACCTTGATGGAGAAGGAGAGACATGGTAGCCACCAGCTTCTTGCATTGCCCAAAATCCCCAGCAGGGGTCACTGCCTCCTTCATCTGGAAATGCATTTCTCTCCTTCGCCCTCAAAAGCCTGGTGCCTTTGCCTCATACCCCAAACCCATCACATCCCCAGGCCCTGACACTACTACCCTTCTGCCCCTGGCAGAGTTTGGCCTCTGTGAGGCCCAGGTGCTGCAACTCTATTCAGAGGGTGGAATGGCTGTGGCCTCCGTGGGGGCAGGCCAGCGCTGTGGCCTCCTGTTGGATAGAACCAACTTCTATGCTGAGCAAGGGGGTCAGGCTTCAGACCGTGGTTACCTTGTTCGTACAGGGCAGCAGGTGAGTATCCAGCACCCGGGCTCACTTCTGTGGGAAGACAGATGTGAGGCTTCTGACAGCCAAGTGAGGGGTGGCTGTAGGCAGTCACTCTGACTGACACCTTGGCCCTCTTCTCCCCAGGATGTGCCATTCCCCGTGGCCCGGGCTCAGATCTTTGGGGGCTTCATCCTGCATGAGGCAGTGGCGCCTGAGTGCTTACAGGTGGGGGATCGAGTGCAGCTGTATGTGGATAAGGTAAGGAAGGCCCCTATCCCGGCTGTACTTGATATCCTGCAGCCCTCCTCCCTTCCCATTCCTGCCCTCACCCAGGACCCTGGGTGACAAAAGTGTTCCAGGCCTGGCGAATGGGATGCATGGTGAAGCACACGGCCACCCACCTGCTGAACTGGGCACTTCGGCAGACCCTGGGGCCTACCACCGAGCAGCGGGGCTCCCATGTCAACCCCGGGCAGCTGCGCTTTGACGTGACCACCCAGGTGAGCTGGGCAGAGAGAGACAGGCTGCACGACAGGAGGTGGGTTGAGTGGTCTAAGGGCCTGCGCTGTGAGTCAGTAGCACCATTCTGAAACCTTGCCTCAGCAAGCCCCCTCTGCTCAGGACATTACCTTCACCCCCAGCCAGTCCTCACCTTCCTTTTTCCCTGATGGGAACATCACTTACCCTTTAATGGGGCAAAAGCAGTTACCAAGCCTCTGCCTGTTGTTCTGTTTCCCCACGCCCCAGGCCCCGCTGACCACAGAGCAGCTCCGGACAGTGGAGAGCTACGTGCAGGAGGTTGTGGGGCAGGATAAGCCTGTGTTCATGGAAGAGGTGCCCCTGGCTCACACTGCCAGGATCCCTGGCCTCCGCTCTCTGGATGAGGTGAGTTGCAGAGGGCTGATGCCCAAAGGCTTCCCCTGTCCCTCA
The DNA here is from genome assembly GCA_907164525.1 of Lophiomys imhausi. Classification (NCBI taxonomy): domain Eukaryota; kingdom Metazoa; phylum Chordata; class Mammalia; order Rodentia; family Muridae; genus Lophiomys; species Lophiomys imhausi. The sequence goes on from CAJQZJ010032225.1 coordinate 4,523,460, forward strand.
CAGGCAGCTGACAGCCCGTGTCCCACCTTCCCTAGGTGTACCCAGACCCTGTCCGGGTAGTGTCGGTGGGGGTTCCCGTGGCCCATGCGTTGGCACCAGACTCCCATGCTGCACTGCAGACCTCCGTGGAGCTCTGTTGTGGGACGTGAGTCACTCCTAGGCCACCCCGACCGACCCTGAACCTGGATCCTCGCCCTTCCTTGATCTTAGCAGCCACCAGCGTTTTCTTAGGGCTCAGACCTCTCCCTTCTCTCCACAATCACTCCTCTCTTCACCTCCCTACAGGCACCTGCTACGTACTGGGGCCGTGGGGGACTTGGTGATCATTGGGGATCGACAGCTGGTCAAGGGCATCACCCGCCTGCTGGCCGTTACTGGCGAGCAGGCCCAGCAGGTTAGACTACTAGAAGCCTTGGAGATTTCTGACTTTGAGGAACGAGGTCACACAGCCAGCACCCAGGCTCAGGGATGCCCGGTGGTATAGCCCAGCATTCCTATACACACACCCCCACGCACACACATGCACACACACTGCTGTTGTGTAGCAACTGCCGGTGGGCAGCAGCTGTTAATTTCGGGCTGGTGACTTGACTGGTCCCAACCAGTGAACATTCCCAATGTGACCCTGACTGCAGTGAGATACAAGACCCTGGCCTGGGAGGGTGGCTGTAAGTCTGAAACCTTCACTTTTTTGTCCCCTCCCATAGGCCCGAGAGTTGGGCCAGGACCTGTCTCAGGAGGTGGAAGCGGCCAGGGAGCGACTAAGTCGGGGCAGCCGGGACCTGGTGGAGGCTCACCGGCTATCTAAGGACATAGGCTGTCTCACTGAGGTCAGGGCCAACCTCACCACTTCACTCCCCACCCTCCGCTGGCCCCGTTCCTTCCCCATTCCTTTCCTGGACCTGTCCCATCTCTGCCAGCCTTCTAGTTGTCCCAGATGTTCATCTTCAGGGTGGCTGTGGTATCTGCCCTGGCCCTGTCTGTCAGGAGAAGGTTGCGATGACACTCGGCTCTGCCCACAGGTCATAGACTCTGCTGTGGTACCTCAGTGGCAACGCCAGGAGCTCCAGACCACACTGAAGATGCTTCAGCGCCGTGCCAATACTGCCATCCGGAAACTGGAGAAAGGCCAGGTGAGAGGAGGTCAGCCAGGCCTGGCATCCACAGGCATAACCCTTGGAAGCTTCCAGAACCTGGACAGGAGTCAGGGGCAGCTTCCCACTTCATGTGCTGCCAGGCACTGTACCACCAAGCCATTCCCCATCTCTGCCTGGCTATAGCTCGTCCCCAGCCTCCTGTCTCGAATGCTACTCGGCCTTAATTGCTCCATGACTGTCAGTTCCTAGTTCCCTCCCAGTCCATCTGCGCCATCTGGCCTTCTTTCTCCCACCTTCAGCAACTTTTGTAGGGCCCTGTGACAAAATATAAGAGCTGAGACAGTCACAGAAGGTCACAGACTGAACCCAAGAAAGCAGTCAGGCCATCAAGGCAGAACCCTACCACCTCTCCTCAGAACTAATGGCTTTTGTTGAGCGAGAGCCTGGGAGGAAGGACGTTGTTAGACCCGGTCTCAATTCAGAAGTAGAGTATCCATGCCTGGCCCCTTTCTACCCCACAGGCTGCCGAGAAATCCCAAGAGCTACTGAAACGACACTCAGAGGGCCCTCTGATTGTGGACACTGTCCCTGCTGAGTCCCTCTCAGTGAGTGCTGTGTGGTGGCCTGCCTGGGGCCGGCAGAAGGCCGAGTCCTGACTGGGAGCCCTGGCATCTGGGAAGCCGTGGGTCACTGTGCCGCCCTCATGCAGGTGCTGGTAAAGGTGGTGAGGCAGCTGTGCCAACAGGCCCCCAGCATGTCCGTGCTTTTGCTCAGTCCCCAGCCCACTGGTAGTGTCCTGTGTGCCTGCCAGGTGTCCCAGGTAAGGGGGTCCCAAGAGCCCACCCTAAATGGCCCTTAACTTAGCTCAGTTCCACCTCTTTTATTCCTTCCAGGCAAGAGATCTAGGGCAGGGGGAGATAACCCATGACAGGAATAGAGCAGCCTCTCCTTGTCCCTAAAGATACCTTGTCCCCTTCCCAGAAGGCATTGTGAAATTCCTTAGCCACCTGCCTCAAGGCCCCAGTTCCTTGCAAGGAGGCCTCAGGTGTTCATCCCTTCCTTACATATTCACCACCTAGCCCTTATTGCCACACCAGATGACCCTACCCTGTGCCCAGCCCAGGAGAGGGTGCTCAGTGCTGGTGACTGCATTCCCAAGGGTCCACTGAGTGGATAGTGGCAGTGAGAACTGCTCCATGTAGCTTCTTCCTTCCTCTTCTGATTCTCTCCCCAGAGTGCCACACCCACCTTCACAGCTGAGGCCTGGGCACTAGCTGTGTGCAGCCACATGGGAGGCAAGGCCTGGGGCTCTCAAGTGGTAGCCCAGGGTACTGGACACACTGCTGACCTCGAGGCTGCCCTCGGGACAGCCCGGGCTTATGCGCTTAACCAGCTCTGACCAGGCCCACCCAGGACTCAAAGGAATAGGAGGCAAGCATCCGGAGCCCTCATAGGGCTGCATAGCGTTCCTGGAGGCTCAAGCAGATGTCCAGCAGCTGGAGGCCAGGTATCTGACACAGACAGGGACACCTGGGCTGCCTGACACCAGCAGACCAGAGGAAAAAAAAGTGGACTTAGAAGCAACAACCCCAGCAAATGTGAAGACCTGGACTGTTGTGGCTGGGAGTGCCGATTAAAAAGTATTTCACAGGACTGGAGTGTTGGTTCAGTGGTTAAGAGCACTTGGTGTTCCTAGAAAGGACCCAGGTTTGATTCCCAGCACCCACATGGAGGTTTCCCATCTCCTCAGACACCAGACATGCATGTGGTTCACAGACATACATACAGGCAAAATAATAAAATAAGTTTAAGAAAGAAGTACTTCAAGTGGGGCATGGTGGCGCACACCTTTAATCTCAGCACTCCTGCGGCAGAGGCAGGCGGATCTCTGGGAGCTTGAGGCCAGCTTGGTCTACAAATGGAGTCTAGGACAGCCAGGGCTATTACACAGAGAAACTTTGTCTCAGAAAAAAAAAAAAAAAAAAGTATTTCACAGAGGATTGGAAGCTCTGAAGGATTCTGTTGTTGAAAAAAGTGGCCTACTCAGCCATTAAGAGTGCCCTCTGCACTTCCAGAGGCCCAAGTTCAGCTCCCAGCACCTGTGTGTGCCCTCAGTCACCTGTCACTCCAGCAACAGCACATCCAATGCCTTTTTCTGGACTCTGTGGGCCCCTGCAAAGATGTGGCATACACAAAAATTATGAAAGAGTGAGTGTCCTTCCTCAGCATGACATGGGTACCCCATCATTAATCGGACCACTCATCTTCTTGGAAAGGCGCCTGCTACCTGAATCTGGACCATCCAAGCACCAGTGTTCAGAGATGGTCTGTGAGCCTGGATTGGCTAAATACCAGGAAGAGTCCCCTGGCTATCAAAACCCAGAAATGTCATGTGAAAGAACAGTAGGGCACACAGCCCTGCTGTCATGCGCTTCCCTAACAATGGCCTGTTTGAGGTAAGGCCGCTGGCTTGGTGATGCTTTGAGCAGCCGGGCCTAGGTAACTGACAGTGACAAGAACCAGACACAACAGGGTTCCTCCTCGTGGACCATGCTTTCGGGGTTGGGGAGGTGTGAAATGAGAAAGGAAAGAATGGGGACAGGAGGACACAGCAGTGTCTCTGCATCTCTGTGAAGGTTATCTGAGCTAGAGATAAGGGTGTGAGCATTGAGGAAGTCTAAGAGAGGTGTTTGAGCTGAAGGAACAGCCAGTGAGTGGCTAGGCTGTGAGGAGGATTCAGAGGGCCCACAGTTGGTCAGACCAGCGGTGGCCTTACCTGAGATAGGGTATCCCTATAGAGCTCTGTTTGGTTAGCCTGGAACTGTTGTGTGGGCCAGGCTGACTTCTAACAGAGACACACTTGTCCCTGCCTCCCCAGGACCAGGATTGAAAGCATATATCACACACTTAGTCAATAAAGTGAAATCAGCTCATGCCCCAAGGTGGAGCTGAAGCAGAAAACAGATGAAGCAGGGGCTGAGGACATAAACTCAAGTACTTGCTCTGCAAGCATGGGGACCCATGTTTAAGTGCCAGAAGCCACACAAGCCACCTGTGGTGGTGTGCGCCCATTATAATCCCAGGTATGCAGTGGGGAGAGGGGTGCACAGAGGCAGATCCCTGTCTTCCACGAGCCATTCTAGCCTAGCCTATTCATTGAGCTCCAGGGCAGTGAAAGACCAAGGTGGACAGCACCTGATGAATGACACCTGAGGTTGGCCTTCTACCCCCCCCCCAACACGCATGCACACACATGTGCACTCATCTATACATATGTACGCAAATAAAGCAGCTGAATGCATTTGAAGCAGAATGAAGCCAAGGGATGTAGGGAAGCCCCTCCGCCATCAGAACAAAGCTCTCAGCCAGAGGGCTACCTAGATAAAAGTGAGTGGAGGGTATGGGAGTGGGGGTGCACATCTTCAAAGCAAGGGTTCCTTGACACTATCTAATAAACGGAGTGGGCCTACATGGTGCCACAGTGTCACACTGACTAATGTGTGATCATTTGGACTGGGGGATAACTCAGGTGGCAGAGGACCAAGCATGTAATGATCCCTGGGTTCGATCCCCAGCACCACATAAACCCAACACGTCAAATTACACCCTCGAATCCCAGCTCTGAAGAGGCGGGTCATCCACAGCTACACAATGGAAGGTTTGCAAATCTCTTGTCGAGGGCTTGAAGGGACTGGGAACAGAAGCCTGGCCCCTCACCATATGGCTTGACCTCTGGAACTTGGTAGCAGACTACTCTATAATGTTTACCACAGGCCGAGCTCCTCCTTGGTCACCAAACTGAGGAGCCAACAGCCATCTGATGAGAGAAGCTAGCTTAAAGGTAAGCTTTGCTTTCCTGGGACCCTTCCACCGGTCTGCTGTCCCTCCCATTCGGAGAACGATTTCTCCTCCTATATTTAGCCTGATCCCTGGAGTCGTCTCTCCTTCAGGACAGCAACCCTATCCTGTCATGCCAGGACTGAGAGCCTCGCTGGCGCCAGGCTTGGGGCTGAGTAAAGGAGCACTGTGGAGGCCCCGGGCCCTTCCTGCCTCTGACACTCGGTTCATACCAGGGAAAGGCGAGGAGGATCCCCAGCAGAGTTGGGGTCCACAGCTTGGCCACAGGGGAATTCCAGAGACTTAAGGACCTCTAGGAAGTCCTTCGCCTTCCCTGCCTCCTTTGTTTTCCTTGGGCCTTCTCCCCGCGCCCCCCCCCCCCGAGGTATATCCTCTGCACACGAAAAGCGTATGCATCCCGAAACACGCCACCAGAAAGCGCTAGCAAAGCCCCAGGCCACAGGGTCGTTGGGTGAGCGCGTGCGCTGCCAACGCCCAGGGCGGAGGGCTCACGGCCCGCCCCCTGGCGACCCAGGCGTCCCTAACGACCAACTGCGCCAACCGCGGTTGAGAGCAGTCTCCTGGGTTCCCGGAGGAGGTAAGATGGCCTTAGGGAAAGGGATGCCTAACTCCAGTCTCCCCATTCAGACCATGCTGGTCAAGCCCCAAAGCCCTGCCAGCTCCTGCAACCCACGCGGGTCTGTGACCCTGTAGCCATCATGTTAGCTTCATGTTTCCTGTAACGGGAGAAAGCGTTCTGCAGCTACTTGAGGCTCCCAGCTCATCCCTGTCTTCTAAAGATGGGACCCTGGCTCTGCATCCCACCGGCGACTTTCTGTAAACTGGTCTAGAGGTCTGGAGTTCAAGTTAAGAAAGTGGGGGACCTAGGAAGAGGAAGTCCTTAATCCTCAGCTAAGGGCAATGCTGCAAGCCCTATAGCTTCCGGCCTCTCCCTCAGGCCCCCCATGGACCTGGTCTCTCAGGGTTACCAAGGGGAGGAGGCAGTGTTAATCTTTGAAGCTGAGCTTCCCTGCTGGCATGTCTAAGGGAAGGTGGCTGCAGTCGTGGGGAGCTACTGCTAGTGTCTCTTTCCATACCACAGACTAAAGGAGCCTGAGGTGGGAGAGGGAGGGCCCAGGGTTTATGAACAAGCTATCTCCCTGGACCAGAGACCAAGCCTGGGCTCTCAGAAAAACTTCATTTATTTATTTATTTTTAATTCTCTCTTCCTTTAGTCCCAGAAATTGAGAATTCACAACGGGAATTTGGGCAATGAAGGAGGGCAAGGAAAGAGGTCAAGGAAGGTATAAACAAAAGCCGAGGGCCCTGAAAATAGGAACCTGAGGCTTGAAGAGGGCTCTCTTTGGGGGGACCCTGGAATAAGCAGGGTGGGAAGCTGGCTGAGAAGACATAAGCAAAGGCTGAAAGGTGGGTGGAGACCCCAAAGCCCTCAGCAGACCATCCCGGCTACACTTTCAGAGGATCATGGGGCATGGCAGGATCCTTTGCTTTCCCATTTGGGTAGGTGTCAAGAACCTCCCTACATGGCCAAATTTTACTGGGGACTTGGGGAAGGATGAAAAAGGAGGGAATATGCTGGAGATCCAAGCCTGAGCAACATGAAAGGCCGGGCAAGAGTACGGCAGAAGGGCAAAACCGCAATACTCGCTTTGGCCCTTGTGGAGACCTCAAGCCGAAAGATGTCAGCAATGACTCAGCCTTAGAGGAGCTTCTGGTGCCAGCAGTAAAGAGGGTGACAAGGGTTTGGAGTTCGGCACCAAGGTAGGTAAAGGTTAGGCTCCTTTACAGTGGTGGCCAGAGAGCCCATGAGTGAGAGAAAATTCCAGAAGGCTTTCTGCACCTGAGGTGAGAAAGCTGCACCTCAGAGAAGTGAGAAAGCCCCCTGGACAGACAAGCCCTCCAATTGCAGCTCTCCCTTGCTGGCTAGGTGACAGTAAATCCCTTCAGTGTTCTAAGCCTTGGTTTCCTCCTTTTGTAAAGTAAGGCAATGGTGGTGTGGTTTTTTTGTTTGTTTGTTTGGTTGGTTGGTTTGGTTTGGTTTTTTGTTTGTTTTGACTTTTCAGGACAGAGTTTCTCTGTCTCTGATTATCCTGGACTCACTCTGTAGACCAGGCTGGCCTTGAACTCACAGAGATCAGCCCACCTCTGCCTCCCAAGTGCCGGGATTAAAGGCGTGCGCCACCACGCCCGGGGGCACTGGTGCTATGATGACAAATCTCAGCCATGGCCATGAGGGCTTAGTGAGCTTCACGCAGGTGAGGTAAACTTCTTCATAATCTCCATGTCTTGAGTGCTGACCGTAGGCCAAACCTATATGAAATGTCACACATTTCAGCTCCTTAATCATCTACACAAATGATGGGTGATGAAGGTAATATTAATTACTGTCCCCATTTGACCGGTGATGTCCCTGAAACTTGTTGAGGTTAATCCCTTGCCCAAAGTCTTGCAGATGTGAGAGGCAGTCCAAGACCTGAGCCCGCAGCCAGCAACTGTAGGGCCCTAGAGTGCAGTAAATCATAGCTGGGCAGAAACAAGGCTGTGACCCCAGACCACCTGTCCACCACATACAAAGCTGTCCAAACTGAGGACAACCCTGGCCAAAGTGGGATGCCATTTTTATTACCCGTACCAAGGCCCAGAAATCCCCAACCCTTGGAGTCCTGTGGACTACCCTTGGGTTACCTGTGTTTTCACACCCCTGTCCTGGGACTTGTAGAAAGAGTGGCCTTTCCCTGCCAATAGTGGTCCTGGTTGGCTGCACCTGATGCTAGAGACACAGCCATACAAAGCCTACAGGTCCTTGAGACGAGCCCCAAGACGGAAGTCAACTCTACGTGCCCCATCTTTCCACTTCCCACTTGAAGGGCAGAAACTGCCATTAGTGAGCATCACAAGGCACCCCCATTTCTGGTGACCCCAACTTCTCTGGAATGCCAAAGAGGATTCCTGACGTGGAGAAGAGAGTGGGACCTTGTAGTACTGAACTCCAATTCTCTCTCCACCCTACAGTCTCCCAAGGGAGACAAGGCTCTACAGTGCTGGTTCTCAACCTTTCTAGTACTGAAACCTTTTAATAACAGTTCCTCTTGTGGTGACCAACAAGTATAAAATTATTTCGTTGCCACTTCATAACTGTATTTTTGCCACTGTTGTGAATTGCAAATATCTGACATGCAGGATATGATATGCGATATCATGGGGTCATGACCCCCAGGTTGAGAACCACAACTCTGGAGAGAGTTGGTCTCTCCCTTCTGGGATTGTCTCCCTTCTGTGGACCTTTGGGAGTAGGGCTAGGTGCCTTTTGGATCCGCAGCTAATGGGTTTCTGTCTATCCCTGCAGAATCCCAGGGAAGATGTCACTCCACCTCAGGGCAGCTGGAGACAGGCAGCCAGACTAAGGCCTACCAGTGAATGATGTAAGCCACTATGCCTGTCTCTCCTTTCCCTTTGGTTTCCTCCCATTTTTCTCCTCAAAATGGGGTATTCTCCCTCCCTTCCTCCCTCCCTCCCTTCCTTCCTTCCTTCCTTCCTTCATTCCCTCCCTCCCTTCTTCCTCCCTCCCTCCCTCCCTCCTTCCTTCCTTCCTTTTATTTCTTCCAACAGGATTTCATGTAAGGCCAGATTGACTTCAAACTACCTTGATTTAGGGATTCTGCATTTCATTCACCAGTGAGCCTATAGCAATGCTCAGCACCCTGTGGTCACAAAGGAGAAGGACAGGGACATGCAAGAGAGCTGCATGAGGAGATCCGAGGGCCGGCAGGTCAGGGGCTTCTGGCCTTTCTCACCCTAACCTTCATGGCTGCCGGTCCTCACTAGGCTTCCTCCTTGCAGTCGCTCTGTATAAGTCAGGGAAAGTGACTCTCAGCAGTGGGGCTCCTGCTCCTTCAAGGACATACGGCAATCCTTCCTTCCACTAGCCTCTACTTGGACAAATCCTAAGAAAAGTCTCTGATTGGCTAACATTACGAGGCCACGCCCATCAATCGCTGTAGCCAATAGGATACTCTTTAGAATCTATTATTAGAAGCTGCTAGGACAGACCCAAACTTGTTACCTGCCTAAGGCAGACTTGGCACTGGGCTTGGGCATGCTGAGCCAGTGAGCTCTGTTTGCTGTGGTTTTGGGCACAGGGGGAGATGACAGGTCCTGGAGAGCCAGGGCTCCGACAGAGGGTTTTTTGGGGGAGTGAAGAAGTTGTGATTGAGCGAGTGACTGAATGGAGGAGGTCTGTCTCTTTCCCAGGAGGAGTTGGTAAGAAAGGCATCCCAAGTTTAAGGAGGGGCCCGAACAACGGCCGGAACTAGCCTGAAGTGTCCTGGATGAGAGCAGACTTTATCTGGAGAGCCACCAGTTGTGGTAGAAGGCCCTTGTCCTCTGAGGAGCTGAGGAAGCTGGCTTTTTGCCCTTTTGCCCTCAGGCAGTGCTGAGCCACTGAAGGGTTTATATAGAAGCCAAGCTTGCCACAGTGACTGTGTGAGGCTGACTGAGCGGATCAGACTGCATGCCAGAGCCAGGTGCCCAGCCTTCCCCCTTGTAAGATTTGTTAGGGCCCTGGGTGGCTCTCTGATCTCTGCCAGAGGGAGACTGCAAAGCAGCAGCAAAAGCAACTAGAGCTATACCTTAGAACTGCCTGGCACCAAGGGAGAAAGATGGTAGGAAGCACTGAGGGACTCACAACTGGCTCCAGCTGGGATGAGGCCTCCTAGGAGCAGAGCCATGCCCCAGGCTAGTGGGGTATGTGGCATGTGAATGATGCCCAAGACCTCTGTTCTAAAGTGACACCCACCCGGAACCTGGACTCTCCTGCCAAATTTCTTCCTGGCTCCCTGGTGTAGCCCCCAGGTATCCCAGGAAATCCTGTGAAATTCTGGGCCTGAGCCTTGGAAGAAGTCAGAGTTTCAGATGCAAATTTGGTAGGAGTAGGGCTACCCTGTTGCCTCTGTGCCCCTTGTAGCCTCTAAGCATGGTGCATCTGATCCTCAGGTCACCACTGACACCTTGCCCTTCACCTCTCCTACAGAGACAGGGACAAGTCTCAGAAACCTGGCATTCCCTTGAAGACACCTCTCAGCACCGTAGACAGGAATCTCCACAGTAGCCTGCGTAAGAAGACATTATTATCCCATTTTACAGATAAGGGAAGGAAAGAACTTGAAGTCCAGATAGAAACCAAACTGGTTCCTCTGTCTAAACAGTACCACCTAAACTCACCATATAGACCAGGATAGCCTCAAACTCTCAGAGACCCACCTGCCTCTGCCTTCCAAGTGCTAGGATTACAGGCATGACTTAAAGATGAACACCGTCTGTGGATTTGCATACACAATGACACAATACATAAATATCTTGCCTCCAGAGCCCTTCTCCCCAGGCCTTCCCTCCTTGAGCTGCTTGGCAGGCTAGGGAGTACCATCTGGTTCCTCCCTCTGCCAAGGATACTGTTCCTGGAGCAGAGTGCTCCCCACTGACCACACCACAGTGTAGCACAAAGGGACGCCGCCCAGGGAGGCGCAGAGGGCCCAGGCACCCCTGTTCTGCCTTTAGGAGATTGGCAGGGTGCCTACAGCAAGAAGGTAAAGGGGTGGCCACGTGCAGAAGGTCCCACAGACCCAGACATCTTCAGTCTTCTGTCTTCAGCCCCATATTTATCTGCCTTCTCGCTTCCCACGCCTGCCTGCCACCGTCTGGTTCAAAGAGAGACTTTGAAGTAGGAGCCAGGTGGGAGTGACAGTACACAGGGACCCTGGCCAGGCTTGTGCCTTCTGCCCCTCCTAACTACACCCTCCTAAATGGAGGCCACCAGCCCAGATTTGACATGAACACAGACATACCTATTCCTCCCATTTAAAACCTTTACACAGAGGTTTGAAGAGATGGCTCAGCAGTTAAGAAAGCTCACTGACTGATTGTTCAGAGGACTCATGTCAGGGTCCACTACACCCCCAACTGGGGGCTCACACCCACCTTACCTCCAGCTCTAGGGGATCTGTCTTGTGGCTCCATGGACATCCTTATGTATTCACATCCTTTTATGCAGACACATATGAACATGTAAATAATAAATCAAAATATAAAAATAAACTATGCAGATTACACATTTAAATAATAATTTCCTGAGCACACTGCATTAATTGTAAATTTCACCTATTTGGGGGTTTTTGTTTGTTTGTTTTAATTACAAAATACTCTATACAGATCACATATTTCAATGATAATATTGCAGGCATTTCATCTGTCTTGGGTTTTGCTGTTGTTTTGCTTTTCCTGTAGGCTTTTTTTTTTTAAACATTTTTTATTTATTTATTATGTATACAGTATTTGTTCTACATATATGCCCGGGCAGATCTCAATGTAGATGGCTGTGAGCCACCATGTGGTTGCTGGGAATTGAACTCAGGACCTTGGGAAGAACAGCCAGTGCTCTTAACCTCTGAGCCACCTCTCCAGCCCGTCCTGTAGGCTTTTTGTTTGTTTGGGGTGTTGTTTGGTTTTGTTTTCAGCTAGGGTGCTAGGCAAGAGCTCTGCCACTAAGCTATAGCCCTGGCTCTATTTAAGCCTTTTTTTTTTCCCCTGTATTTAAAATTTTTTAGTTTGACATCAGTGGCTCACGCCTTCAATCCCAGCTCTCAGGAGGCAGAGGTTCCCAGGTGGATCTCTGTGAGTTCGAGGCCAGGCTGGTCTACAAAGAGAGTCCAGGACAGCCAGGGCTGGGGGGTTTTTGGGGGGTGGGGGGAGGTTTCGGGACAGAGAAACCCTGTCTCAGAAATCCCCCAAAAAAACCAAATAAATAAAATAATCCTGTTGGTGGCTATTGCCCTCACTTCACAGAGGGCATCTTCTGAAATTCAGAGTTGTTTGGTCCCTTGCCCAAAGTCACACAGCCAGTGTGGGTCGGAGATTCTCATCTGGGTCTACTCCTCTCCAGAGACAGATCCTTAAGTACTCTCTGCCACTTAAATCTTCCCCCAGTAACACTGTCCCCTTCCTCTCGCCCAAGCCATGACTCTCCATCCTGAATCTTGCCTACATCCAGGATCGCCAGTTTAAGAAGTTTCCTGTTATAAAATTACCAAGGGACTTTACATTCTTGCCTCACCACTGGCAGCCAACATGGGGGAAGCCTCAACAACATCATTTGCCCTAGGAACACCGTCCGCCTCAGCGTCTCGCAGCCAATCCACATTCACCGTCCAGCACCAGTCCTCTACTCTAGGTGATACCAGCACTGGTACCCAATCCTTGAAGGCTGGCTCCCCCGCTAACCAACTCCTCCTGAAGCCCAAGGCACAAAATGTCCGTCGCATGCGGCGGATCATCTCCGAGGACACAGAGTGGTCCCTGGCCACTGTGCCTCTCCTCACGGAGCTCTGCATCCTACACATCATCAAAAACTTCCAGAGTGAGTCTGCGGGATACAGGGGATCTGGGCCGGAGGTGGGGAGGGGGGCGGGCACTGTCCAGCTCCGGAAGCACTCTCAAATCCACTCCCACTCAGCACCAGTGGTGTCTCCTGCTGTCCCCACCCCAGATACACACACACACACACACACACACACACACACACACACACACACACA
>CAJQZJ010032225.1:4536010-4581580 GCA_907164525.1 Lophiomys imhausi
ACACACACACACACACACACACACACACACACACACACACACACACAAGCACTGCACGCTCCATGCTTTTGCCCTTCTCTGATCATGTCTGCTCTCCTCTGGTTCTCACCTCCCATCCGAAAGAGTCCTCCAGAATGCAAATGGCTTCCTGGTTTCCTCTGTACTCTAGCCCTTTCCAAAGAGAAGAAGCTGACCTCTCTTACTCGATGGGACAAGGGCTTCCTGAGGACTGGGCCACCTAAATGTAGCATGTCTCTCTGTTGCTTATTGACCTTGGGCCCCAGTGAGCTAAGTATGATCTCCAAGAGGCCAGGGCCATGTGTTTTTCCTTCATTTTTTAAGATGTATTGGTTGGCGGAGCACTCAAGAGAGAGCACAGTACTTGTGTGGAAGTCAGAAAGACAACCTTGTGAAGACAGCTCTCTCCTTCCACAAGTTCTGCTCAGCAAGCATTTTTTTTAAATATCCTGATCCATCTTTCTGGCTCCATGTTTCCTTCATTTTTTTCCCCCAGCAGCATCTGGCACATAGTAGATGTTAAAAATACGTATAACTATTCTGAAATGAATGAATAAAGTGTTACTTGTGGTCTCAGAAGTCAGCTGTCTCTTCCAACAGATGACAAGACACACTGGGAATGACCCTGGGATTCCCTCCATTCTTCCCCAGATGGGTCAGCTTGAGACCAGATACTGTCTGGTACAACAGGGCAGTGGCAGGCAAGAGAACCCCAAAGAGTGTCTCTCTAAGAGACTGTTTCTCCTCAAGCAAAGCTCCCAAAGGCCACAAGGGGCCTTCCCTTTCCTCAGTGTCCCTAGGCAGGTCAGCCCAGGGAACAGTGTTGTGATGTTCCTAGCCCTGTGGCTGAACCCTGCTGTCATGAGCACACAGAACTCCTATGATTTCAGGGAGAGAAGGCTAAAGGAATCATACGAGAGGCAGAGTTGGTGAGGTTTTAGTATTTACTCCAATTAAGCATAAAAAACAATAAATGCAGATGAACACAGCAATCATCACAGCAATCCCAGTCCCAGTAAATCCTAAACTTAATCCTAACATAGCCACATACTGAACCTGATCCTTAGGCTTAGAGTCTGCAGGTAAGGGCTCCGGCATGGTTGCCTTCTTTGTTGTGATAATGAGAGCTTCACCACAAAGCAGGTTTGACCTCGGGTCTGGTCTCTCTCCCGTCTCAGTCTCTCTCGGGTCTGTCTCTCCCAGGTCAGTGCTGAGGTGTTGAGGACTTTTCTCTGACGTTCGGGAATTGTCAGTCAAAGTGGCGACCAGTGGCAATTTACAGCAAACTGCAGGAGCCATGGTGCGCCTATTACAATTCTGTGCTCATATTTATACTCATTTCCTCAGGGTAACTCCCTGAGTGGAAACACCTAGTTTTTGGGTTCTGCCAGGGCCACTGATAAGCAGCTCTCAGTCCTGCGTCAGCTGGCCTCTGACAGCCTTCTGGTTATCTTAAAGCATGACATCACTTCAATCCACTTAAATTTTACTACAACTTATTTACTAACTACCTAGCAGCCATTTTCTGTGACTGCTTACAGGCTCCTTATACCTGTTTTTCTTCCTCCCCTCCTGCAGACAACCCTATCCTGAAGGAGCTGCTGCCGGAGCACCAACAGAAGGTCTTGAGCCACCTGTCCCCTGACCTGCCTCTTAAGGTGACTGCCAACCTGGTGGAAGATGAGAGCTATTGGCACCGCTGCTGCGTCAAGCGCTGGCCCGTGTGCCACGTGGCCAAGCATGGTGGCAGCTGGAAGCGTATGTTCTTTGAGAGACACCTGGAGACCCTGCTGAAGCTCTTCATCCCGGGTACCACGGACCCCAATGTGATCATGGACCTGGTGCCCTTATGCAGGAACTATGTGCGCCGCATCCAAGTGGACCAGTTCCTCCCACCTGTGCGGCTGCCAATCCTGCACCACCACACCGACGACCAGTCGGACTCGGGCAGCGAGGGGGAGGGCAGCGAGCCTGAGAAGGACCACTACCGGCTGGAGAGTCTGGTGGCTGGCCTAAAGCACCTGGAGGAGCTGGACCTGGTGTACGGCGTCAAAGACTGTGGCATGAACTTCGAGTGGAATCTCTTCCTCTTCACCTACCGAGACTGCCAGTCTCTGGCAGTCACCATTAAAGCTTGTCACACCCTCAAGGTACCCTGCTCCCCCGCCGGGGGCACCCCAACTCACCTGCCTCCCTTCTCAGTGCCTCTTCCTCTCCTTCCACCATCTTCTCCCATTTCCTTTTCTTTTTTTTTTTTGGTTTTTCAAGACAGGGTTTCTCTGTGTATCCCTGGACTCACTTTGTACACCAGGCTAGCCTCGAACTCACAGAGATCCACCTGCCTTTGCCTCCTGAGTGCTGGGATTAAAGGCATGCGCCACCATGCCCGCTATCCCATTTCCTTTTCATTCATCAGTAGAAGAAGGAATTGTTTGGATATTTGGGGTTTTTTAGAAACTTTTTGGGGGGGGATTTTTGTCTTTGTTTTTGGGGGTTTTTTTGTTTTGTTTTGCTTTGGAGACAGGGTCTCATATAGCTTAAGCTAGCCTGGAACTTGCTGTGTAGCTGAAAATGACCTTGAATTTCTGATCTCCTGCCTCCATCATATATATATATATATATATATATATATATATATATATATATATATGCACACACAAGCCCACTCAAGTGCTGGGATCGCAGGCATGTACCACCATGCCCAGTCTATGTGATACTGAGGTTTGATCAAAATGGAAACTGGCCAGGCTGAGGGTGCAACTCAGAGACAAAGTGTTGTTAATGCGTAAGGCTGTGGGAGACCTGAGAAGGCATTCCTCCAGCAGGGTGTCCTGTCTTGTAGCTGTGGTTAAAATAGCTGACAGAGCAACTTAAGGGAGCTAGATGTTATTTGGCTACAGCTCTGAGGGCATGGTTCATCATGGTGGGGCTGGGGGGGGGGCCACAGTGGCAGGAGCTTGAGGAGCTGGTCAAGCAGAGAGCTCAGAATAGTGGTGCTCAACTTTCTCCTCTTCATCCAGTTCAGGAACCTCTCCACCACAGTTTTAAAGTTTAACTAGGAAAACCGGGCTGTGGTGGTGGACTTTTAATCCGAGACCTCAGGAGGCAGAGGCAAGTGGATCTCTGAGTTTGAGGCTGGCCTGGTCTACAAAACGGATTCCAGGAGAGTTGGGGCTACACAGAGAAACCTTGTCTCAAGGGGGGGGGGACGGGGACGACATTTAACTAGATAATTTAGCTCTAGCTGTTTAACTAGATAATTCCCAAAGATACACCCAGAGGCTCATCTCTAGGTTATTGTAGATCTTGTCAAGTTGCCAGTATTAACCGCCACAGTGGTTATGTTGGAATTTTCAGACAAAGAATTATATCCCACGTAATATTTGGACTATACATCCAAACGGTGCTTCTTAATCTGAAATTCAAATTTAACTGGACGCCCCACGTTTCTATTTGTGAAATCTGGCAGCCATAGCCTAGCTGCAATGTTACATTTATATCGCTGCTCACTAGTGCCTTTCATCCCAACACAGTGCTCACTCCACAGGCCTCTTAACGGCATAATTTTGCTTTTTCCATCTTCAGCACCTGGGACAGGGCCTGCCACTGTCTGCCTCTTGGCTGACTGCAAATCTTGTGAAGGAAGGAAGCATGGTTTCTTTCATCTCTCTTTTCACAGAGCCTAGTAGCAAGATGCTCTTTCCCTGCCACGATGAACCATCCCCTCAAAACTGTAAGCCAAAACCTCTCCATGCATTAATTTGCCTGTGTTAGGTGTTTTGTCATAGCACCAAGACAAGACACCGAAGCACATGCAGCATGTTCAGTCTGGGCCGGAAAATCTGAGCCTATGTGCTCAGCAGGCGTCAGGCTGGGAATTCAATTCCCAGCACCAAGATACAAAAGTAAAAAATTGGGATGGGGAACTCAGTTGCTAGAGTGTTTGCCTCACATGCACGCAGCCCTGATTTGGATCACCAGGACCACAGGAACCGAGTGTGGTGTTATATGTCTGTAATACCAGCACTCTAGAGTTGGAGGCAGGGAGGACTGAAAGGTCAGGGTTATCCCTGACTATGTGGTGAGTTGAGACCAGCCTGGACTACAGGAAACCCTATCCTAGAAAAAGAAAGAGGTGGCTTAGTGGTTAGGAGCACACACTGCTCTTGCACAAGACACTAATTCAGTTCCCAGAACCTACCTTGGGAAGCTCACAACTGCCTGGAACTCCAGCTCCAGGGAATCTGACTTCTTCTAGTCCTCCACATACCCACACAAAGACACATACACAGCATACTTTTAAATCACTTTTAAAGAAAGAGAAAACATGAAGGAGGGAGGGAGAAGAAGGAGTTAATTGGCTTATATCCTGATGGCTGAAGAAACTCACAGATCACACAGGGCCAGCACTTGCACTTCCGCTCCACTAATGGCAGCACAGCAGGAAAGAAAGGAGATGTGCAGAAGAGAGCAAGCAAATTACTCTTGCAAGAACTAACTTGGGTCCCAAGAAAGCCTTAGCCAGTCTCTTCCAAGGCCAGTGTCCCGAGTGACCTAGCTGCATTCCACCAGATCCCACTTCTTAAAGGTCCCACATCTCTTGGCATCACATAGGGGACCAAGCTTTAGCACATGAATCTGTGTGGGGGAGGGTGTCTACTTCATCCAAAGTAAAGTGCCACTCTAGGGTATTGTGCATATGGAAAAAGTCACTATGATTATGAAGGAAAATGGCCTGGACGGACCCACAGTAAGCATGTTAGGTCACCTAGGAGACCATTGCAAGTGCAGATAAAGTTGGGGGTTGGGGCTGGGAAGACATATCAGTTGGCAGAGTACTTATCTACCATGCCCATAACCCTGGGTCCAGCATCCCATAAGGCACATGTAGTGGCACACACCTATGATCCTCCAGTACTTGGGAGGTAGAAGCAGGAGGACCAGAAGCTAAAGAGCTATCCTTGGCTGCATATCAGGCCAGCCTGGGCTATGTAAGGTTGTTCTAGTTTCCTTTCTGTTGCCGTGACAAAACACTCTAACCAAAGGAACTTGGGGCGGAGAAAAGGGATTTATTTGGCTTACACTTCCAGGTCACAGTTCATCACTGAAGGAAGTCAAGTCAGGAATCTGAAGGCAGGCCTGCTTGCTATTCCACACAGCACTGCTTCCAATCAAGGAATCCACTTCACAGCCAAAGAAATTATGAAGTAATGAAGTTATGGAGTAATGCTGCTTGCTAGCTGGCTCATAGACAGCTTTTACTAAGCTAGATTTCTTCCTCTCTTTTTTAGATTTATTTTTATTATTATAAAGTACAAGTATGGGAGGGTACATGCTCATGAGTTCAGATGCCCACTGAGACCAACAGAGGCATGTTGTGAGCCACCCGATGTAGGTACTAGAAACTGAACTCCGGTTCTCTGCAAGAGTGGTACCGGCTCTAACCCGCTGAGCTATCTCTCCAGTCCCTCAGCTAGTTTTCTCATGCAGTTCAAAACCTGCTATCTAGGAATAGTGCCACCCACAGTGGACTGGGCCTCCTGTGTCAACCAACAACCAAGACAGTCCCATACAGACAAGCTCCCAGCTACTCTGACTTAGGTCCTCAAGTGAGCCTCTCTTCTCAGCTGTGTTCCTGTCCCCCTCCCCACCAAAAATAAAACAAGAAACTATGAGAGTAGTTGGAACCACACCCATATCTGCAAAGATGGATGAAGCAGAGAATCTGGAGAGATACACCGTGATGACAGGAGGATGGAGACAGGAAGGAAGAGGCAGAGGTGTCGAGGCCCTCTCTCATGAGACCAGATACTGTAGGAATCGTTGGCAGACAAAGAGTAGAAGAGGAGGAGGTGCATTTTGGGGACGGAGGAGAAGCATGAGTTCCAGCTTGTGGTGGCCCAGAGCAGAGGTCACCTCTATAGCTAGGTAGATGATCTGATTCTGGGAGGAGAAGTCTAAGTTAATCTTTGAGAACTGTGTCTTCTTAAGAATGGCCTTGCATTTGGATGAAGTCTTAGCAGGAAGATCCAAAGGGGAGGCAAAGATAAGCCTGGCCTGTGATGCCAAGAGAGGAGGAGGGGTGGAGGATGTGGAGGATGGGACACAGATCCCAGATAGAGGCATGTTTCAAATAGAAGGAGTGAGCTATAGGTAGGATGGAGCCCAGGAATAACGGTTTGGTAGTCTGGGAGGTCCCTGAGGGCGGGGTCCTTCAGTGGGTACCAGAAACAGAAGCCGGGCAGCTGTGGATATGGAGAGAGTGGGAGGTGAGGGAAAGGGGGCTGTGATCAGTTTCATCAAAAGCTTGACTGTGACGTGGGGAGCAGCACTGGGGTAAATGAGGGCTTCTCAGTCTTTGAAGAAGAAATTGCACATACTTCAAGCTGGATCTGTCAGCAAGAAAATCACCAGCCATACATACACAGGAAAGAGAGGCTCATGGACCAGAGTCCACTCTTGCTGGGACTGAGACCTGAAGTGGGGCAGTTGCCAAGGTGGTGGATAGCTGTGTAGGTTTGTGTTGGTATCAAGAAAACAGTGGAGGATCCTGTTTAGGGGCCAGGAAAAAAAAAAAAAAAAAAAAAACAGAAGAGAAGCCATCAGTGGAAAGGGGCTCATGGGAACACTGGCATGTGAGGAGGCTGGAAAGGCTGAAATTGTCACAGATTATGAGAGATTTTTATTGTCCAGAGAAATACAGTTGGATTGGCACACCACAGTGGAAGGTTCTGTGATACCAACCATGACATAGGTGCATTTTTCCACTGTCAGTTTCTTGGTCAAAAGAGTTCAGAAAACAGAGCCTGAGCTGGGCCTGGTGACAGACTTCCCCCACTGCCACCTGCCACCAATTCTGCGTCACTGGGTAAACCCGCCTCCCACCTAAAAACCAGGCAGGTGGCCAACACCAGGTCACCTTGTAGCTCCCTTCTCTACCAGCACAGGACAGTCAGGTAGTCCAGGCTATCCCAGACTGGCAGGTGCTATAAAACTCCTACCTGCCCGCAGATCTTCAGGCTGACCCGAAGCAAGGTGGATGACGATAAGGCATGCATCCTAATCCGTAGCCTGCTGGACCACCCAGCCCTCGAGGAGCTGGACTTATCCCACAACCTCATCGGAGACCGTGGTGCGCAAGCAGCAGCCAAGCTGCTGAGCCACAGCCGCCTAAGAGTGCTCAACCTGGCCAACAATCAAGTGCGGGCCTCTGGAGCACAGGCACTGGCTCATGCACTCACACACAACACCAACCTTACCTCCCTCAACCTCCGCCTCAACTGCATCGAGGACGAGGGTGGCCAAGCAATTGCCCACTCCCTGGAGACCAACAAGTGCCTCACTGTGCTGCACCTTGGTGGCAATGAGCTGTCTGAGCCCACGGCCACACTCCTCTCCCAGGTGCTCCCTATCAACACCACGCTCATCAACCTCAACCTATCCTGCAACCACATCGGGCTGGTGAGCCAGGGCTTCTGGGGAAGGTGGGCATGGGGTGGAATCCAGCTACCATAGTCCCTTGCAGGAAAAAAAAATGTTAGGGGCATACTATGTGGTCTGTGTACTGCATGGAGAATGCGGTCTCTATTGTGTGCACTCCAGTGCCCCCCCCTTTTTTTTCCTTTCCCTTTCATGTGTCTGTGGTGTCCATGCATGTGTACATATTTTTACATGTGTGTGGGAGTACCTATATGAGTATGTGCACATGTGCAGGTGCACGTGGAGACCCAAAGCTGATGTCCCCAATGGTCCTCAATTGCTCTTCCACCTTACTTACCGAGGCAGGGCCCCTCACTCAAAGCCAGAGCTCTCTGAAATGACTGGTCTTGCTCTCTAGCTTGCTCTGAAGATCCTCTGTCTATACCTACTCAGCATCTCCATGGATTCTGGAGATGCCAATTCCAGTCTTGATGCTCGTACCCACGTGCTTTCCCCACTGAGCCACCTTCTGGCTCCTCTTTTTCCTGTAATTCTTAGTTTCTGGGAGGGAAAGTAAGGTGGTTTAGTTGATTGTTTGATTGATTGAGGCAGGGCCTCACTGTGTAGCCCTGGCTGTCCTAGAACTCACTCTGCAGACCAGGCTGGCCTTGAACTCAGAGATCCACCTGCCTCTGCCTTCCGGCTTCTGGGATTGCAGGCATGCTTGTCTTTCCTTCTTCCATCCCCTCCAAACTATCTCTCACATCTCACTAGACAGACTAATCTCAGCTCCCCAGGGCTCAAGAGAGGAAAGAATGGAACTACATCACTACCAGGAGTCCATGTTTTTCAAAACACTTGGGTTCAGCTGTCACCTTAGTCGGTCTTAACCACAATTTTTCAAGTAGAATGCAACCTGTCCATGTCCTGAATAGATGGGTTACATGTGGCTTTGCAAAAGGTATCCCATCTGTATGGAAATCTGTACACATGAACGTGGGACATGATAGAAAATTATTACTGCCCCTCCCCAGCCAGGAGTGGTGGCACACGCCTTCAATCCCAGCAATTCAGGAGGCAGAGGCAGTCAGATCTCTGTGAGTTCGAGGCCAGCCTGGTCTACAAAGTAAGTTCCAGGACAGCCAGTACTGTTACACGAGAAATGCTGTCTTGAAAAACGAAAAATAAATAGATAGATAGATAGATAGATAGATAGATAGATAGATAGATAGAAAAAAGAAAAAGAAAGGAAGGAAGAAAATGACCTCTCTGCTTTTCCCCTCCCCAGGATGGTGGGAAGCAACTCCTGGAAGGCATGTCAGACAACAAGACCATTCTGGAGTTTGACTTGCGTCTGTCAGATGTATCCCAGGAAAGCGAGTACCTCATTGGCCAGGTTCTGCATGCCAACCGGGAGGCTGCCCGACATCGGACCCTGAATCCTGGTTACTTCATGTCACCCATCACTAACAACTGTCCTGAGACCTGTGCAGGTTAAGATGGGGGACAGAACTAGAACAGTGGCCTGACGGGCCACTACAGCAGGCACACCTTCAACTCACACCCTTGCTATGCCTGCCCCTGTGTGTGCTGTGGAGGGGGGGGGGGGGGGATCACGAATCTCCTTAGAATGAGTGACCAGATGAGGAGTCTAAAGATAAAGAGATGTCAAACTGGCTCCCACACCTGGAAAATGACCATTGCTAAACCTGAATAAACAATCAGAGCCGGGCGTGGTGGCGCATGCCTTTAATCCCAGCACTTGGGAGGCAGAGGCAGGCGGATCTCTGTGAGTTCAAGGCCAGCCTGGTTTACAAAGTGAGTCCAGGACAGCCAGAGCTGTTACACAGAGAAACCCTGTCTCGAAAAACCAAAAAAAAAAAAAAAAAACAATCAGCTTCCAGGAACAGGGAAGGCAAAGGACTCTACTAGACCATTCCTGCCCAAACTCTTCAGCACCATTTACCTCTCTGCTCTCCCCACCCCTTTCCCTTTCTACTAAGCAGATCCTTGAGCCCTGATCTGAGTCCACACAGGCACACACAGAAAAGCTATGCCTCTCTCTCTCTCTCTGCTCTCCCACCTGCCTGCCACCCCGTCGCAGTCCATGTCTGCAGACCCACCGTCACTAACACTCAAGCTGGGGAGAACTAGTGACAGAAGGGCTCAGGCACAGAGGCCTCCTGGCCGGGGCAGGGAATAAGTGTCACTTTGAGGAAGGAAATCAGTGAGTCATACACACTTTTATTATCCACCAGTGTGATTTGTACAATCTTTGCGCTTGGAATTCTATGACAAAAAGGCCACAGTGTGATGCACCCAATTTGACAGAGACCTGTCTTCTCCAGAGCCAGGCCCAGCCCACCCCACAAGCCCTTATCCTCAGGACATACAGTCTTCCAGGTACCCTCCATGAGTCCCTGTCACCCTGTGACTGACTGCCCACCCCAGGGGTACATCCATAGGAATCACAGCCTGTGGATCCACGAGAGGATCTGACTGACAAATTCAGGCCAAGACCCTTAATTAACATTTAGAATGCTTAACACTACCCCAACACCCTTATCTCCCAACTCTCATTGAGCTGAGTAGCCCAGAGCCCACCCATCCAAAAGATGGGTGACTGACTACAGCTGCAATCTAGGAGAGCCTGCACTCCAGGGACTCTTTGCAACAAGCGGGCGCTGAGCAGAGCACCAGAGGAGACTTGGGAGTGACTATGTGTGTGCCTGTCTGGGCAACCTAGAGTCCTTTGTGTCTGATGCCCTCTGACAGTTCCAGAGTGCACATATGTAGGTGTGTGTGTGTGTGTGGGGGTGTCTGTGTGTGAGTAGCCACAGCTGCTAGCAGAGGTTCTAATTAGAGAAACAAGAACATTCAGTGTAAAGTTTAATTTTAGAGATTAATTAATTTTCTGGTTTTCATTTTCCCTGGCAATCAATAAAGCTACCAAGAAAAGAGACCAAAGAATTGCTTTCTCTCTAAGTCTGTGCAAGTGTGGGAGGTGAGGCTGTCTGTTTGAGAAGACCTAGGCAGAAATGGTCAGGCAAAAATAACAACAGGGTACCCCTCCTCCTCTCCCAAAGCCAAGCTCTATCTCTGGACCCAGCATGAAGGAGGATGAGCCGAGTCCTTCCCTCCTTGGATCTGTGAGATGATCAGGCTGCCCCTAAGTGAGAACAAGACATTCAGGTGCCAGCTGGCTGAGAACTGGGGACCGAGGCCACAGCTCACCCACCACCTGTGCTGCAACAGATGTCTGCTCCAGGGGAAGCTGGTGCTCTACCAGCCAAGCCACCCACACACAGACAAAGAGCTCAAACTCAGGGTCCTGGAGGGTCCATTGCTGGCAGGCCAGTGGACACTGCTGCCCAGAAAAACTGGCAGGCAACTGTGCTGATCCTTTCTGCCCAGACCTATTCCTCTCTGACACCCCTCCCTCCTCACCCAACAACCATCTCTATATAGTTAGAAAGCTCAACCCCCCCCCATTTGAGCCATAGATCATGGCACCCCCACAATTTGGGTTCCCTACATCCTCTTGGGAAGAAGGGAAGGGGAGCCAGAGGAGATGTTGCGTAGGTAGGGGCCATTTCCATTGGTTGGTGTGAGCCTGGCACACCCAGGAGGGAGAGGGGGAGGCCAAGAAGATGGAGTTCAGATGGTGAAGGCAAAGCAAGAAGCAGAGGGAGCCAGACTGAATGGATGTGAGCCCAATCCCTGGGTGCTAAGTCTGCTGGGAAAACCTCAGCCAGGGCAGCTGGGAAAGCAAGGGGCCAAACACAGACATGCACAGTGAAGCACAGTGGGCTGGAGTGGGTACGGGAGAGTAGCCCGTGGGAGAGCAAAGTTGGCGTCAAAGCTTTGAAGGGACAGGACAAGGGGCTGGTGCCCTGGGGCTGTGGCATCATGCCCCTCTGAAGACCTAGAGCTTCAACTCACAGGACAGGAGGAAGTGGAGAGTCTGGCAAGAAGTGAATTCCTGCTACTGGAATTGAGTATCTCTCCAGGTAGGGCTTGTGACCCACTCGGCTCCACCGAGGCAAGTGTAAGGGACATACTACTACTCAAGCCAGAGGAAAACCGCGCCATGCCTTCAGAGATAGCGTCGTCACTGTCCCCACCACTACTAACTCTGCTCTTGCTCCCGTCTGCCTCCTGAGTTCTCCTGACATCAAGATGTATCTCAAGCTCTGTCCACTTGGTCACTCACCCTGGCCAACTTCAATAAGGGCCTCGAGGAGGACCACCTACCCAGA
Organism: Lophiomys imhausi; assembly: GCA_907164525.1. NCBI lineage: Eukaryota > Metazoa > Chordata > Mammalia > Rodentia > Muridae > Lophiomys > Lophiomys imhausi. Next base: position 4,547,707 of record CAJQZJ010032225.1, read on the forward strand.
GCCCACGGGAGGAAGCGGCTGATCCATGGGAGGCTGAGTCTTTTCCAGAAAAGGTCGGCCATGCCCTCCCAAGCTTCCTTTCCCTCGCCCTGCACCCTGACAACAGCACTTCAGAGCCAGTAAGCCCCCCCCCCGTGAGTGACGTCATTGGTGTGACCAAAAGTCCCTCCTGGACAGGACCTCTGGGGCCCAGTGAAATAAACAACAGGGGTGGGAGTGGCAGAAAGGAACCGCCAAGCTTCCCTCCCCCCGCACCCCGCGGCGGCAGCGCCAAGAGTCCAGAACTTTTTTAAGGTGTGGAGAGGAATACTGGGCTGCCACCCGGCCACACCCTCAGACCCGGTGAACTCCGTAGCTGGTTGGAAGCCAGCCCAGCTGCTGTTCACCAAACCACCGCCTGCTCCACGGGGGCCCCGGTGGGGCGAGGTAAAAAATAAATAAATAAAAATAAAGTCCAAGTGCCCTTTCTGCGGCCCGCCATGGTGGCTCCCTTGGTGAGGGGGCCAAAAAAAAAAAAAAAAAAAAAAACGGGTCCCACATCATAGTTGCCTAGTAACAGTCAATACTCGATGAAAGCCTGGGCGGGAAATCTCGAGCGTTGTGTGGAAAAGGTGTCCCCGTAGGAACTCGGTAGGGACTAGAAGAGAGCTACATCTGCCCCCGTGAGTGGGATTCTCGCAGAGCTGCTAGCCTCCCATCCTCTGTCTGTGTACAGGGATGCAGAGTCTCAGGCCACTGGGGCCTTAACTGGAGTGCCCCTCACCTCCTGCCTTTCCGCAGACTCTGCCTGGCCAGTGCCACCACCCTGCCTTCCCCTGCTATACGCAGGGGACACAACACGTCCAGGGGCAGGAAGGAGAACTAACTGCACAGGCTCCCCTCCAGGGGCGGGAGGTCACAGTGAGGTCTCCACGCAGGAGCCATGGCGGTGCAGCGGCCGGTGGCTGTGGCCCAGACACCCCTCCTGCCGATGGACGATGAGGACAGGGAAGTAGAGGGCGTCGTGATAGGGCGGCGGCGGCCCGGCCTCCTCCTCCTCGTCGTCGTCGTCGTCCTCCTCCTCGTCGTCCCGCATGCTGGCCCGGCTCGACAGACGCGTCTGCTCCGTGGGGCAACTCGCCTCGTTGACGCTCCCGCTCCGGCTGCGCCACAGGCAGCTGCGCCGGGAGCCGTAGAGGCGACCAAGCGAGAAGCGGCTGCCCGCGCACCCGGCACCGGCTCCGGGCCCCTGGCTGGCCCGCGGGCTGGCGCAGATACTCAGCGCACTGCGCGAGAAGATGGACGAGCTGCTGGCGGCCCGCTGGCAGTGCTCGCAACTCCGCCGGTACGGGGCCACGCCCGCCGCGCCCGGGCCGCCGACCCCGCCGTAGCGACAGGTGGGCGCGTAGCCACCGCCCCCGGCCCCGCCCCCGGCGCAGCGCGTGCCCAGCGCGGCCAGGTCCATGAGCACCGCCTCCGAGTAGCTGGGCACCAGCTGCTGGTTGGAGCGGATGTGCCACTCGAGCTCGGTGCTGTCCACCGTGTTGACCCGCGGCAGGCGATGCGTGAGCGGAGGCAGCAGCTCGTCGCTGGGACTCAGGCCGCCGCCCACGCTGCTGGCCGATCCGGGGCCCTCCAGGCCGAAGAGCTTCTCCACGTGGTAGTGCGCGTACGCCGTGCGGTACTCGGCCAGCACGCGCAGCGGCCAGGACAGCGTGAGCAGCGCCGCCGCCCAGAAAGCCGACGAGCAGGCGTACCAGGGTGGCCGGGCGGGGTCCGGGAAGGCCACCATGAACTCGCGGAAGTCCACGTTCTTGAGATGCATGCCCTCTCGCGCCTCCATGTAGTCATCCAAGCCCTCGTTCTCGGCGAAGAAGCGCGCGCGCTGGCACAGGTACGCGTTCTCGGCCTCCACGCTGGCGAAGCTGAAACACTTGGTGAAGCGCAGCCGGGTGGCCGGCGCGCCCTCCAGCCCCACCAGCGCCTTGGACACGTCCCGGACGCCGCAGCGCGCGTAGTCGAACTCGGCCTCCGCCACGTGCGTGTTGACACGCTCGTGGTAGACCTGCAGCGGCGCGCGCGGGAGGAGGCTGGAGTCGCAAGGGGGACGTACTGCGCCTTTTGTCTACCCATCCCAACACTGAGACGGAAGTCCCTATGCCTGGGATCACCTCCATCAGCATCATTTCCTCCCCATCCCTCTCCCAACCCAATGGGTTTAATATTGTAAGTGGAGAGTGCCCTGAGTACTCTGTACCACACACACCCAGTCCCTCTAAGAGTCTGGGACTGAGACCCAGGAACCTGGGTTTAGGTCTAGCACTGCCAAGTGGTCTGAGCCGAGGTCTCTCCTTGACTGTGAATAAGTACTCAGGAATAATTACGTCACTGAACATTCGAAGCTATCTGGGGCCGTGAAGCTCTGAACAGACTCCACCCGGGAGCCAGCCCGTTGGGGTTTAGGTCCTATCTCCTCATTTACTGTTTGACCTTGGACAGGCTTTGGAGTTTTTTTTTTTTTTCCACTCACACCCGTTTGCTCCTTAAAATAAAATGGGGACGCACCTACTTCACCGGTTTGCAATAAGGATTCAATGGTTTTAAACCTGTAGGTGCCTAGAGCTTGACACGACGGGCACTTGCTGTTATTTCTGGGTGCCTATTGGGGGCTCGCTAGTGTCTCATGCTCCCTCACAATCAGGGAGAAAGGCAGGTAGTCCCCACCCCCCAGCAACTTCCCTCAGTCTTGCACAGCCAGCACTCACCTACGGCCTCTCACCTGGGTGGTAGTGTAGGCATCTCCATTGCGGTATCGGGTGACCTGTCGAGTTCGTCGGACATAGTGATAACTGATGGCCTTCCACCAGATGCAAGGGGTGGCCTGCTGCATACGGCCCACGCGCTCCCGGACACTGCTCACATCCACTCGGTGCTGCAGCTCGTGGCGGGCTTGGCAGTGCCAACACTCCACCAGGTAGACCGCGTACAGCATGAGCAGGAAGGCCAGGGGGATGTAGACGTAGCCGTTGGAGCAGGGGCTGTCGTGGTACATGAGGCTATTACCCTGGTAGGCGCTGCTGAAGGTGAGGCGGGTCACTGTGGTAACGTGGCACCAAGCCACTGCCCCCAGGCAGCCGTACATGAGCAGCGAGAGCAGGAGGCACTTCCAGTGGGACTCGCGGCAGAGAGATTTGGTGAAAGAGGGCTGGATGGGACGTTGCTGTGCAAACGGGTAGGGAGGGGGAGCCAAGATGAGGAGGAAGTGAGAGAGGAGCAAGACCCGGCACAGGGATGAACACAGACATGGAGAGACAGTAGGCCGGCACCCAGGGTGCAGACAGGAATATAGTGGGAAAAGGCGGAGATGGGAACCAGTGACCAGAGATAAACACAGAAGTGATTCAGACAGAACCATGAGGACAGAAAAAGAGACCATAATGCCATTACAGGAAAATGCAGAGAGAGATACCACAAGAGGCAGAGAGAGACAAAGTGGAGTCCCAGACGGACAGGATGGTATCAAGAAAGAGTCCAAAGACAGACACAGAGATGGTGATGAAACAAGAGAAGGTGTGGATGAAGAGGAAGGAATAGACAAACAGCCATTAGCGAATGTAGGCTCTCAGCCCAGACCCTTTCCAGGTGTCCCAGGAAAGTAGGGAGGGACCCACTGACATCATCTCCCCTCTTACCAGGTGGGGCCCTGACTTCTTGCAGATAGAACCAGTCCTGGGTTCTAGAAAAGCCATTCTCCTCCCTCCCCCCTCACAGACAATCTAAGACTTCCTTTGGAGAAGGGGCTTAACCCAGGCCAATCTCATTCCCCCTACTTTCCCTATGTTCTTCTGAGTCTTCCTTCTATTCACACCCCCTTTCCCAGCAAACACACATTCCTCCCTCTCTGTTCTAGGACAGGAGAGAAGGCCTGGGGCCCCTTAGCACAAGACAGCCCAAAGGGGCAGAGGCCCGCGGATGAGGAGAGGAGAAGATGGGGGTATGAATACCGTTAAAGAAGACATTGGGAGCCCAGCCATTCGTCACTAATGTTTGATACTCTCCAGGGGCCTGTCTGTTTAAAGCACTTGGCCCATTCTGAGTTGTTTACATGTCTAGTTTTCCACCAGATGGAGGGGCTTCTGAGGACAGGGCCCATGTCTCATTCTCTTTGCCTCCTAAGTGACACCCAGCAGGCACATAATCAATGAGGGTTGAGTTTGCTCAAATAGCCTGCCTTCCCACCCCTTCTACATTGTTGCACACCCATGCACACGCGTGTGCACAAACACACACTCACACAAAACCTCTGCTGCAGTACCGACTGGCCCCTTTAATTCTTCATGCCCAGCCTTAGGACCAGTCACAGAGAGAGAGAGAGAGAGAGAGAGAGAGAGAGAGAGAGAGAGAGAGAAGTGGAAACCAAGTGTACAGTTAACAAGCAGAAGGCCCTAGATTTCTGTGTCTAGGAAGGAGGAACCTGAAACAACACACAGCATGCCTGCAAGGAAGGGCGAGTACTTTTGCCCTTCAGGAGCTGTGCCCTTGGAAGCTGGGGGCATAAGAGCACCTGTGTGCCCACCTGGCTATGTGCTTGTTCCAATGTAGGTACAATGAAAGGGGCTATCGGCAAGTCCATCCCCTCTCTCCCTCTGCCCCTGTACAACGTGCATGGTGGGCACAAGTGTGCAAGGGAGGATGGGACGGAGGGCTTCTAGTACTTCCCTTAGTTTCTTTGTCTCCAGCTTTTAAAAGACTAAAGTCGGACCCTGACGAGGTACAGGCTTAGTACTGACTCAAAAATTCTTAAGCTTAGTGTCCTCTAGGGGGAGAAGCAGGCATCGAGGGAGAGAGGTGAACAGCAGCCCCCTTACACACACACACTCACACTCCCAGTGACCCTGAGGGGTATGGCCTCTGTGCGTGTCTGACCTTCCTCCGGTCCCAGCTAGGGTAGGTAACACCATCGCTTCCCCCAAGGCACTCTTCTTGCCTCCGAGCCCTGCCCGCCCTTCCCGGCCTTCAAGGTGGGATGCAGCCCACCATCCTCACCCGGGGGCCGGCCTAGCCCCTCTCCGCTAAGCTCGGGGTCCGCGAGGCTCCGCCCCGGGCCCCTCCCCCTGCCCGGGACCCCCCCCGAGCCCCGCCCCCGACGCGGCCCCTTCCTCGCCACAGCTTTGTGCGCGGGCAGCCAGGTCGGGGCAGTGGCGCTGGACTGCGGCTGCAGCGGCCGGCTCGGGGTGCGGGGCGCCGGCCGCTCTGCGGCGGAACCGGCGGGGACCGCGCAGGCCCGGCGGTCGCCGCCGTGCGGGGCGTCCCGGGGGCCGTGGGCTCTCACCTCTTCTCGGGCGGGGCCCTCGTCCGCCGCTGCCATGGGCTCCTCCGGGACCCCGGAGCCGCCGCCGCCGCCGCCGCCGGCGGCGCTCTCTCCCGCGGCCGAGCCAGGGGGGGACATAGCGTAGAGGGGGCGCGTCGAGCTCAGGACCTCCCGGGGGGGCTGCCAGGGGCCGGGGGCATCCTGCGCTGGCCCTGAGGAGGGGGCGCGGGGGCGGGGCCCTCTCTGCTCCCCACCCCCCGCCGGGGGGAGGGGGCTTAGAAAGGGCACGGGGTGGGGGGGTGCCGGAGATGGGAGGGGTGGGTGGGAGGGCGGGCTGGAGGGGCCGGGCTGGGGGGGGCCGGGGCCGGGGGCGGGTGTCACCTTGAGGCCCTCGCGGCGCCGCTCCGCCTCCCGCCCGCTCCCGCCGCCGCCTTTTGTCTGAGCCGAGCTGGAGCCAGTGCGCCCCCCCTCTTCCTCCCGGTGCAGCAGAGCCCCGCCCTCGGCCCCCCAAACTCCGCCCTCACCAAAGCCTTCCTAATAAACACCAGAACACCTCCAAAGGGGAGAAGCAACAGGGGCTCCCCGCACCCTTTCTCTTTCTCAGCTCTGCTCACCGCGTCTTCTTTCTGCCTGACCATTCTGGGAAGATCACAGGCTCAACTCCCCTCCAGATGCCCTCTTAGAAGAGCCATGGGGGAGGGGGACCAACCAGCATCCCTCTCCCATCCCTGGTTCCGGGAGGGGAAAATGAGTCTGGGAATCCTCGGAAAGACCCTTATTCCTAATTTCCGTGGTAAAGGGTTAGGGCAGGAGCCAGACTCCAGAGGCATGGAGTAGAGTGAACGCGAACGCACTGAAGCTAGATCCAGGAAAGGACTACTAGAGGGCAGAGAGAGGAGCCGCTTAAGGACCTCCCTCCTTCTCAAAAACAGCCCCAGAAAAGCAATGAAGTGCATCCAGTTCCCTAGCCTGGAGGGTCAAGGACATCTGAGTCGTAACTCTTAATTCTGGCTCTGCCATGATAAGTTGTGTGACCTTAACCAAGCACCTTCTCTCTCTAAGCCCTTATTTCCTCCCTCAGAGTGCAGTGAAAAAGTTCACTGGGCTGCCAGGGCAGGGAAGCAAAGTCACAGACCACAGGCAAGCTGGGTAACTGCTGGCAGCCAAGCCCTTTGTGCCACCCACTCACTGCTGTTTTTCCCTGCACTGATTAGGACACACAAGAGACTGACATTTTTTTGTGTGTGCATGCATTCCTGGGTAAATCCATAAATAAGCAATACTCGGCACCTACTGTGTGTCGTGTATAGAAATAAACTACGATTTCCTATCCTCAAAAAGCACAGTCTAGGGCTGGAGAGATGGCTCAGCGGTTAAGAGCCCTGACTGCTCTTCCAAAGGACCTGGGTTCAAATCCCAGCACCCACATGACAGTTCACAGCTGTCTGTAATTGCCGGGTGTGGTGGTGCACACCTTTAATCCCAGCACTTGGGAGGCAGAGGCAGGCCGATCTCTGTGAGTTCAAGGCCAGTCTGGTCTACAAAGTGAGTCCAGGACAGTCAAGGATACACAGAGAAACCCTGTCTCGGAAAAAAAAAGAAAAAAGAAAAAAAAAGCACAGTCTAGTTGAGGAGAAGACATGCAAAGCAATCATTAAAAACAGAGCATGTTAGCCGGGCGGTGGTGGCGCACGCCTTTAATCCCAGCACTTGGGAGGCAGAGGCAGGTGGATCTTTGTGAGTTCGAGGCCAGCCTGGTCTACAAAGTGAGTCCAGGACAGCCAAGGATACACTGAGAAACCCTGTCTCGAAAAACCAAAAAAAAAAAAAAAAAAAAAAAACAGAGCATGTTAAGGGTCAGGTATGGTCACTCTGTGTATATATAGTCACTGTGCAGTCCCACTGTGTTACTGGGGTCTTTGACATACAATAACTGTTCTTCCTGTCCCATAGTATAGAGGGCAAGTGTGTGTTTATGGAGTCACCTGCTACACCCACAGAACCACTCACCACTCCTAGATTTCAGGGCTTTCTCTGGAAGAAAGTTCGTGGAGGTAGGTGACACACATCTGAGGCAGGAGGATCAATACTTACTTGAGGCCATAATGGACTACAGAACAGAACTCTCCAAAAAGGGACAGATAGTAGGTTGGCGCTGAGCTCAGTGGTTGAACCCTTGTCTAGAATGGGTGAAGCACTGGTTTCAGTTCCCAATACTGGGACTTCCTTTGGAGCAGGAAGTGACCCGAGGCAGTTTTGATATCTGTTCTCTGGAGAGAGGACGTGAGCATCCTCAGACATCCAGGTGCCCCTGGTCTCTTTTAGATCCCACTCTCCCTCCTCCCACTCCTGCTTCTGGCTCCATTTTCCTATTCCTCCCATACCAAGTGAAGACAGACGGGCTTTCTGTCCACCTACTGCTTTGAAGCATCAGCCTGAATGACCCTCTTTGGATCAAAAAGTCCGTCCTGTCCCTGAGCAAGATATAGTCTCCCAAAGGGAAAACTTCTCATCCACACCCATGACACAAGAGGAAATCTCTCTTGGTGGCTCATTCCAGTGGCTCCCACTCACGTGTTTTGGGAAGCCTGCCTAACAGATGGACAACTCCAGCTCCTCATTCTGGTTTCAGTCTATCTTACCTCCCTGATCATACAGTAAAAGGTCCTACCACTGGCCTTTCCTAACTTACATGAGTTCATCATACTTTCCATTTGGCTAAGATCTTTCCCCTGAAGCCCATCTGCTGTCTCTACCTCAGGGGACATTGAAAGCGAGGAGACAACTCCCTTTGGTCAACTTCAGAACTCCCAAGAGACCACCCCCATCTTCTCTGGTCATAGACTATATCTTTCCCTGGGAGCTCCAGGAAATGGAGGTTGGGAAGGAGGGGGCAGTGTAAGGAGCTGACCGCCTGGTCACCATGGAAACTAGGCCTGTTTCTCTGAAGATAAGCCTAGTGTGGAGGGTGGAGGTGGGGAACAGGACCATCCAAAGGGAAGCAGACGATACCAGCAGAGGGAAGGGCTGAGGAGCCCCGCTTGAGACAGGGCTGTTGTTGAGAAAAGTCAGGACCTCACCACACCTACAGCCTGACTCAGAAAGACCAATGACTATGCTTTCAGATAACGCTACCATTGGGGTCCTTCTCCCCTCTCCAGGAGTGACAGAAAGGCTCTGTCAGAGCATAGGTACGTGGGCTCAGTCCATGGGTGGCTCAATGCTGACCTCATGTGGTCAACAAAGGGGTTGCCACACACCTGTTAGGTAGGGCTCGGGACCAGCAGCACCTGGTGGGGTTATCTTCAAATGTGTCCTCTGTGAATTTAGAAAGGCTGTCCCTTGTACTCTCCTGAGTCAGGTTCTCTCATCAGATCTTGGTAAGAGTTTTATTGAAGAAAACTTATAAGACATAGGATTAGATCTAAAGAAGCCAATTCTGTATTTTTTGGACTATGGGTTCTTGGGCAAGCCAGCCCACCTCTCTAGGTCCCAGGCAGGTTTTTGGGGGCAGTTTTTGTTTGATTGTTTTTTGTTTGTTTCGAGACAGGTTTTTCCTGTGTATCGCTGGCTTTCCTGGACTCACTTTGTAGACCAGGATAGTCTTGAACTCACAAAGATCCACCTGCCTCTGCCTCCTGAGTGCTAACTTTAAAGGCATGCGCCACCACGCCCAGCTGACTTCAGAAGTTTTCATCCTCTTCTCCTGCGTGCTTTGCTCCCATTCTCAAAATTCAGAGCAAATGTGTAAGCTACAGATTAAAAACTGGCCTGGGAGCCTGGCGGTGGTGGTGCACCTTTAATCCCAGCACTGGGGATGCAGATGCAGGTGTATCTCTGTGAGTTTAAGGCCAGCCTGGGCTACAAAACAAGTCCAGGACAGCCAGGGCTGTTACACAGAGAAACCCTGTCTTGGAAAGGAAAAGAAAAGAAAAAACCTTCTGAAGTCACATTGGCTCCAATGGAGTGCCATTGTTTTGTTTGGCTCAGGGTGTTTATTTGGGGGTTTACTGCTAGGGGTCAAACCTAGGGTACTAACTACATCTACCAGAAAAACACACTATCTCTAAGCTACATTCCTAATTGATGCCTCCATTCCTTGACCATCCTGCCATTACTCCAACCTGCCTTATGTGCAGCACATTGTCCTGCTAGTCCTCCAGTGGGATGGAGGACAGTGAGTGAGCAGGGGCCCTTCTCTTCTCACATCTTCCCTTCGCCATCTCCAGCTCAAATTGAACTTTGTCCCCTTCCCCACTGAATAAGTAGTTGGCCCTACTGTGTGACAAATATTCTAAGTTGTAATTGCCAGAAGTTGTTTTTTTTTTTTCAGAGTTTTTTTTTTGGGGGGGGTAGGGTCTTTTTGTTTTGTTGGTTTTTTGTTTTGTTTTGTTTTTGGTTTTTTTTTTTTGTTTTGGTTTTTTCGAGACAGGGTTTCTCTGTGTATCTCTGGCTGTCCTGGACTCACTTTGTAGACCAGGCTGGCCTCGAACTCACAGAAATCCACCTGCCTCTGCTTCCCAAGTGCTGGGATTAAAGGCTCGCGCCACCAAAGCCCAGCTTGTTTTTGTTTTCTGAGACAGGGTTTTTCTGTGTGGCAGTGGATGTCTGAATTCAAAGCTAGCCTATACTACAGAGTGAGTTTCAGGACAGCAAGAGTTGCACAGAGAAACCCTGTCTCAGAAAATCTAAATAAATAAGATTTCTTTATATTTATTTTATGCTTATGGGTGTTTTGCCTGCCTATGTTCGTTCATACCTAGTGTCCATGAAGGTCAGAAGAAGAATTCATATTAGATTTCAAATGCTTGTTAGCCCCACATGGGTGCTAGGAACTGAACCTGGGTCGTTTTCAAGAGCAGTAAGTTTGCTTAACTGCTAAAGCATCTCTCCATCCCCCTGCCAGAAACTTCTAGAAGGCTGGGATTTTTTTTTTTATGGCAATGATGAAAATGACAGCGACTGGGTTATTACTGTTAACTGTTGTTATTGGTCTTTCTCTCAGATAGATTTATCAGATATATAAAAGCAGCTCCATATATGTTTGCAAATGAGTGTGAATGGTTGGATGAATAAAATACAGTTCTGGAGGAAAGGGCAATAGAGAACAGCTTAATAGCTATCTATCTCAGCTTCCTTCCCCGGTGCCAGGAATGCAGTGAAGTTGTTTCCTTGGTTGGTGACGGTCTTGTAAGGGTATTGCTAAGTCCAAGGAAAGACCAGCACTGAAGCCCCAGGCCAGAGAACACCTGCGGGGGGGTGTCCTCTCAACCCCTAGCTATGGGGAGGAAAAGCCGGATGGGGAGAGAAAGATGTTTCAGGGCTGGGGCTAGGGTGGAAACTTCTACAGTGTCGGGGGCCTCCCCATCTTGGCCCCACTGTGAGGAAGTAAACTTCTCTGGCTACTGGGGGTAACCAGATATTGTACCCACCAAAGTCCAGGGTACCACCTTGTAAGGAAGAACCCCGTGACCATGACTTGTCAGATAAGTCTGCCCAGGAAACCCACTTCCCCAATCTGTGATCTGGGGCTCTTGCATAGGAAGGAGACTGTGGAAAAGGGACAGGGAAAAGCTGCTCCCCTAAAGATAATGATGAGATGCACCCTTCCTGCCCATACCCCTGGCCACTGATAGGAAAACATGAAAAGGCAAGAGAAATTGAGAAAAATAGGCAGAGGGTAGCAAGAAAAGCCTCCCCATCAGTGATGGACTTAACTGAAAGAAGGGAACTAAAATTAAAATGCCTCCATAAGATCCACTTGTAAAGCATTTTCTTTCTTTTTTTTTCTAAAGACTTATTTATTTTACATAGTTGAAAACTCTATCTGCACGTACCCCTACATGCCAGAAGAGGTCATCAGATTCCAGTATTGATGGTTGTAAGCCACCATATGGTTGCTGGGAATTGAACTCCGGACCTCTGGAAGAGCAAACAGTGCTCTTAACCGCTGAGCTATCTTGCCAGCCTGTAAAGCATTCTCTTAATTAGTGATTGATGGGGATGCCATCCTGGGCTGGTGGTCCTGGGTTCTATAAGAAAGCAGGCTGAGCAAGCCTTGAGAAGCAAGCCAGTAAGCAGCACCCCTCTATGGCCTCTGCCTCCAGGATCCAGTCCTGTTAGAGCTCCCCCCCCCTCCCCAGTCCTGACTTCCTTCAATGATGAACAGAGCTGTGGAAGTGTAAGCTTAATAAACCCTTTCCTCCCTAACTTTCTTCTGGCCATGGTGTTTCATCACAGCAACAGAAACCCTAAGACACCATCGCACCAACCTACGCAATCTTACCACAAAGCAGTCAGTTTACGCAGAAAACCAAGAAATACACTTTTAAGCAATTGAACAAATAAATGAATGAGGACACAGAACTAAAAGAAGGAAACGAACGAATGGATGGAATTAATGAATGAAATAAAAAAAGGAAGGGGAAGAAGCATGAGTGAGTGAGTGAATGAATGGGCGAAACAATCAACGCAGGGGTTAAGTCACGACCGGTAACCAGAGACTCCTAGCCTACGCAGACAGCAGTCAGGGGGATTCCGGAGAGGCGGGGCTCTACCCGGAAGCGCCTTTGAGGGGCGGGGCTGTGGGCGTGGTCGTGCCCAGGGGCCGCTTCTTGGGTCCGGGGGCGGGGCGGGAGAGAAGAGTGGACTAGGGACCGCTCAGCTGCCCAGAGCACCCGCTGCGGCGGACCTGACCGGCGCCCTGGACCTCTCGCGCTTCCCGTCCGCTCCCCGCGTCTGCACAGCTAGGTAATGAGGCTTCTCGGAGAGGGACTCTGGTTCTGCTAGGCGGACCCACAAACCCGGAAAAGCGCGCGGCACATCTCAGAGTTAGATCCCGCTGGACCCCGGACCCCGGGCTGGCGCGGCCGGCATGTCGGATGCGCGGAAGGGGCCGGACGAGGCGGACGACAGCCAGTGCGACTCCGGCATAGAGTCGCTGCGCTCGCTGCGCTCCTTGCCGGAACCTACTGCGGCCCCAGTCTCCGGACCATCGCACAGCGGCTGCCCACAGCCTTGGAACCATCCTCCGGAGACCGATAAGGAATCAAGGGAGAAGGAAGATGCGGAGGGAGAGCGGACGGACTCCACCTATGCCTCCTCCTCCTCTCTCACTGAGTCCTTGCCCTTGCTGGAGAGACCCGAAGCCGAGGACCCAAGCCCGGCCCCAGGCTCGTCGCTGCCCCCTGCGGGGGTGCTGAGCCCTCAGCAACTCGAAGCGCTCACATACATCTCCGAGGATGGAGACACGTGAGTAAACTGGCTAGGCTGAGACAGGATGCTCAGTCAGAGCCTCCCCAAGAGCTGCAACTGGCTGGGCACCCACCACCACCGTCATCACCCATCACCCGAGAGGATAGACCCTCAAAGCACCCGCCCTGGAAGGGCCAGCCCCTTTCTCCAAACTCCAGACTTAACTCGCAGCCTAATTTTAAGCTGTAGCTAGGTTCAGATCAAAAGATCAGACATCAGGACCGTCTTTTGGGAATGGACAGAACTAACAGGGCCCTTGGAACCTGGAACACCAGCCAAAATCTTGCAAACTTACCAATGACCCACCCCTGGGAAGAGAAATTCCCCGGAACCAATTCAGTTTTTGTTGTTCTTGTTGGGGGAGGGGGTGTCCCTGTTTGCTCAGTATTCGGGATCCCAGTGCCTGACTTCAGAACCAAAGGAACAAAAGATAACACCAGATTGCAGGTTGCCCTTTGAGCCCTGGAAGCTTGGGCTGAGGGTGCTGCCAAGGTGCCGTTTTGGAATTGATTCCAAAAGAAGGGTGACTAGACTGAGAATTCTTGCCCCACCAAACAGGATAGGCAGCTGGCTGCCCCAGCTTACTTCCTCCTCTGCTGAGAAAAGGGAAGTGATGGCTTGGTGTCAGCCTCCCCAGCACCCTGCATCTCCTGAGCTCCCCAAATTCTCCTTGCTGTCCTGTCTTATCTCTTGATTTTCCCTTTCCACCCCTAGACTCAGTTGGAGTCAGGTGCAGCTGGACTGAGAGGCTATCAAGCGTGTAGGAGGAGTAGTCAGTAGGAGACTTGGCTTAGGTAGTAGAACATGCCAGCAGAGGGTGTGATTGGTCTTTGGGGATGATAGACGGAGTAGGGGCAGCTGGAGTCCCAGATGAGAGATGCTGGAATGACGTGCTTCTTGGAGATGTGGGGGTCTTGGGTGGGCACTGGCAAAGATAGTCTCCACCCTGTGAGTGGGAGAGAGAATGTAAGGCTTTTGTACTTTGTACCTGGATCACAGACCCTTAGCCCGGGACCTCAGAGTTTTGGGAACTCTATGCACAACTTCTCATACTGTCCTCCATTGCCAGCCACTGAGCTGCAGCCTTAGACCAGCTCTGCTCAAAGACATATGCTGGGCATAGGTGGAGAAGCATCAGGATTCGCCAGCAGACTTCTTTCCTCCTTTGGAGGTGGCTGGGCTGTGGGAAGTGTGGAAGTGGGAAAAGGAAGTGGGAGGAGGGGAGACTGAGGGAGAGAGGGAGGTGGCTGCAGGAATGTGACCCAGAGAGCAGGCCCTGGCCGAGGGGATTTCCAGACTGGTTCCTCCCTCCCTCCGTCACTCTCTCCTGGCCTTCTTTACTGCTTGTCTACAGCAAAAGCTTGCCCCCATCCTGCCTAAGTACCCCCTCCCTAGCCCACACAGACCTTTAGCCAAGTTGCCCCAAAGCAGCTGTCCAGGTCTAGACCAGCTAGCCCTGGCTTTCGTTTTCCCCACCTGATGTGGGGAAACCCCAAGACTGGAACTTCCCATCCCAACTGCCCCAGTTGGCCCTAAGTTACAACTCTTGTCACCCCCTCCCCGTCAAACACATTTTCTGCACTGCACCAAACTCCCCTTGGAGCTAGACCTAGGAAAGGGTTTCTGACCAGGCCCCATCTGGCCTGTGCAGGCTGAGGAATGGCTGTAGAAATAATTAATTAAATTTTTAATGCATTCTTTCTACAAATGGCCTTCTTGACTCATGAGTAGGGCAGCAGTTCGAGATGCCTTGCTCTCTTCCCTCTCTTGGAATGTGTGGCATTGAGTTGCTGGGGGAACCCCACATCTGCCGCCTCCTGTCCTCCCTGTTGTGGGGAGGTGGGTAGCTCAGCCTGGAAACCCCCTCTGTGTCCCTCCAGCAGCTTTCAGTTTAACTTTGAGCTGCAGCTGGCCTGGCAAGGCCCTGGGGGCAGAAGGGAGCTAGGTGTGGGCAAGTTGGACGGGAAGGCCGTTGTCCTTCAGCACCCTGCCCACATGTCCATCCAGCCATCTGAGCTTAGAGCTCCCACCTTCTTAATCCTGGCTTCCTGTGCCAACCCCTCACTTCCTGGCCCAGACTCTCACTTCCTGTACCTGCTTGGTTTTGGGTAGCTAGTTAGAGGCTGATGCATTCATTCTGGCACCAAGACCCCAGCTTACCCTCTCTGACCTGGGCTCTGACCCTAGCCCTCTTCTGCTCCAGGCTGCTCCACCTGGCAGTAATTCACGAATCTCCGTCGGTGGTGTTCTGTTGCTTGGCTTTCCTGCCCCAGGAAGTTCTGGACATTCAGAACAACCTTTACCAGGTGAGTAGAGAGAGAAAGCTATGCCCAGATACCTGTTTGTGACTTGGATGCCACCCCCAACAGCCACACCAGAGGCCACAGGAAGCCATCTGCCAGGCACAGTGCCCAAAACTGCAACACAAAGATGAACCCATAAGATGCAGTCTCTGATCATGAGGTGCCACAGACTCATGGGCAGCATGGTGACAATTGTCCTGAAGATCACACCAGCTTCAGTGGAGTCTGGTGTCTCTATGGGATAGGCAAGGAAGGCTGAATGTAAGAGATGACATCTTTTGGTTTTGGTTTTTCGAGACAGGGTTTCTCTGTGTAATAACCCTGGCTGTCCTGGACTCCCTTTGTAGGCCAGACTGGCCTTGAACTCATAGAGATCCGTGTGCCTCTGCCTCCCAAGTGCTGGGATTAAAGGTGTGCGCTACCACGTCTGGCAAGAGATGACATCTTAATTGAGCCTTAAAGGAGGGAATTGTCAGGGAGATGGCCCTGGCTCTTCTGTTGTTCCCTCACCCAGCCCCTGCATACCAATCCTTGAGGATAACACATATCTCTCCAGAGGAGGGAGCAGGGCACAGGTTCCTTCACTCTACTTCCAGAATTAGGGTGCCAAACATTTAGGGAGGGGCTTGGGAGTCATTTCTGAGAACACCCTACTCTGGCCTTTACAGCTACTTTTAGAGAGGCCTCTAGAAACTAGAGATGGTTGTATCTTTCTCCCCAAACATGTTCTCAGAGGTAGGAGTCTGCTGCAGTAGTCTTGTGACCCTGTGACTCTCTGTGCCTACAGACAGCACTCCATCTGGCTGTTCATCTGGACCAACCAGATATAGTACGGGCACTGGTGCTGAAGGGAGCCAGCAGAATACTACAGGACCAACATGGTGACACAGCCCTGCATGTGGCCTGTCAGCGTCAGAATCTGGCCTGTGCATGCTGCCTGCTGGAGGAGCAGCCAGAGCCAGGCAGAGACCTGTCTCATCCCCTGGACCTCCAACTGAAGAACTGGCAAGGTGAGAGTAGCCCCAGGGCATGAGGGGTAAATAAGGGGTAAAGACAAGGGGCCCAAATGCCAGGGAAGAGAGATTCCTACCCTGCCTGCTGGTATTCCTCCAGTCTATGCATATGAGCCCTCAGTATATCCTTACTAAATGACTGAGTGAATGATTTGTTTCAGAATTGACCCAGTGCTTGCAGTGTGGGGGAGAAATCTAAACCTTGCCCTAAAGATATTTAGTTTAGTAGCAATTAGATGAACAAAGGAACTCACTTTCTGTGTGCCACACATTGTCCTAGGAGCAGAACCAAGGGAGAGTGAGGCAGATAATAAATATAAAATGAATTATATGTGTGTTTTAAGCACCTGAGTATTGTGGTGGAGTGGCAGAGAGAGAAGTGGGGTGTGGCAGGATTGGGGGGTGATTTTGTTTTGTAGGGCAGTCAGGGAAGTCCTTAGTGTCAGGAACCTTTGAACAGAGACTTGAAAGGATGTACGTTTTAATATAAACTTGTATTGCAAGAAGGGTTAGAGAGGGGCTGGAGAGGTGGCTCAGCGGTTAAGAGCACTGGCTGCTCTTCAAGAGGTCATGAGTTCAATTCCCAGCAACCACATGGTGGCTCACAACCATCCATAATGAAATCTGGTGCCCTCTTCTGGCCTGCAGATATACCTGCAGACAGAACACTGTATACATAATAAATAAATCTTAAAAAAAAAAAAAAAGAAGGGTTAGAGAAAGGAAGGAGGTTCTAGACCAGAAGAGAGACAGCAAAATAAAAGCCATGGGGAGTGTAGGAAGAATTGACCTCAGGGTAGAGAGTGGGGCCATAAGGATCCCCAGACAGCTCTGAGAAGCCTCACCTGGGCTTGACAGCAGGTAAAAGTCTAAAGTTAGCAGGGGTGGGCGTGTGCATTGGAAGAATGTGTCTGGGGCTGTCACTCAACAGCCTGATCCTTGAAGCATGAAGGTTTCAATAACATGACTGAAAAAAGTGGAAACTTTGAGTTCCTTTCCTCTCAGACTTCTGAGGGGGTTTTTGGGAGGTTGCATTTGAACAGTCCTGTGATTTGAGGCACTGAGTGGGCAGGGGTCCCTGGAGGCTAAAGGGCAGGGTAGTCCCTGAAGAAAAGGGTCAGGAGACTCCAAACAGCAGTGGTCCCCACCCTCCTCCACCCCAGGTCTGGCCTGCCTCCACATCGCCACATTGCAAAAGAACCAACCACTCATAGAACTTCTGCTTCAGAACGGAGCTGACATTGATGCACAGGTGAGCCTACCAATCAGGGCACCACCTGGCCCACCACCTGCCTGCCACCACCTGGTCCAGCTGCAGATCCCCTGCCAGCGTCAAGCGTGTTGGCACCCCGTCCCCAGAGCACACTGCCTCTCGACATGACATGCGAGCCTGACACCCCTGTTCCTCTCCAGGAGGGCACCAGTGGGAAGACTGCCCTGCACCTGGCTGTGGAAACCCAGGAGCGCAGCCTGG
Organism: Lophiomys imhausi; assembly: GCA_907164525.1. Taxonomy (NCBI): domain Eukaryota; kingdom Metazoa; phylum Chordata; class Mammalia; order Rodentia; family Muridae; genus Lophiomys; species Lophiomys imhausi. The sequence goes on from CAJQZJ010032225.1 coordinate 4,565,041, forward strand.
TGCAGTTCCTGCTCCAGGCCGGTGCCCGGGTAGATGCCCGCATGCTCAACGGGTGCACACCTTTGCACCTGGCAGCTGGCCGGGGCCTCAACAGCATCGCATCTGCTCTGTGTGAGGCTGGCGCCGACTCCCTGCTGCTGAATGTAGAAGATGACACGCCCCAGGACCTGGCTGAGGATGTAAGATATATATGCCCTGCTGTGCAGGCCTCCCGCCCCGCCCATAGCAGAGTTAGGCGCTGTCGTTAAGCAAAGGGTGCTCACCAGTTAACAATGCTGGGGTCAGGTTAGGGGTGTAACTCAGTGAACAGAGTGCTTGCCTAGCATGGAAGGGACCCTGGGTTCAACACCCAGCATGACATAAAGTGGCATATACCTGTTATTCGAACACTCGGGAAATGGAGGCAGGAGGATCAAAAACTGAAGGGCTTGTTCATCTGATTCACAAGTTAAAGGCCAGCCCAAGCCTACCTCAAGCCCCCCCCAAAAAAAACTGCTGGGGTAAAATGGGACTACTTCTTGGTTTTTTTTTTTTTTTTTTTTTGGTTTTTCAAGACAGGGTTTCTCTGAATATCTCTGGCTGTCCTGGACTCGCTTTGTAGACCAGGCTGGCCTCGAACTCACAGAGATCTGCCTGCCTCTGCCTCCCAAGTGCTGGGATTAAAGGCGTGCGCCACCACCGCCCGGCTTGGGACTACTTATCTACTGTGACATCTTGGGCTGTATTTGCCCCTCAGCCAGTTTCCTAAGCTGGTCAGGCCCTAGTATCCCAAAAATGGACTCCAACTGGGGTGAATCAGTGAAGCTAGCCAGGGGAAAGACAGTGTCATGGTGAGGCCTGTGAGAACCCAAAGAACCGTGCCTCAGCACCCCGTGCCTCAGCACCCCGTGCCTCAGCACCCGTCTGCACTCAGTTCAGCAAATGTCTGCAGCATACAAATAGATACCTGGTATTTTCAGGTCCTAGACTTTTTTTTTTTTTAAGGCAAAACTCATATTTTCTATCCATTAAAAAAAAAATTCACCCATGCGTGCTGACACATGCCTTTAATCCCAGCACTTGGGAGGCAAAGGCAGGCTGATCTCTGTGAGTTTGAGGCCAGCCTGGTCTACAGAGTGAGGAGGTAGCAAGACCTACATAGTGAGACCCTGTCCCGAAGAAACAAAGAAAAATACTCAAGACATTTAATGCTAACCCTTCCACATGCCCAACCACAGCAACAAGAACTAGGCCAATGGACTAGATTGATCTCTAGTCATTGGCTCAGATATTCTGCATGGTTTATTTCAGATCTTGTCTAAAGCTTTGGGTCTCTGGGGTGCCCAGGTCACACACTATTTAGGGCGTTAGCATGACTAAATTCCCCTTGGGTCTTCGGCTCTGGTGGGAAGGGAGCTAGCTACCTACCTAGCAGCTTTCCCAGGTCCCTACCGCCATCTCTCATGACATTTCCCTCCATTGTCTTCCTCAGCTGCTTTCTTATTTGCCCTTTGATGACCTGAAAATCTCTGGGAAACCACTGCTGTGTACTGACTGAAGCCAGGACCGGCCCCCACTTCTTCCAACCTGGAAGCTGGAGCCACAGCTGCTGCAGTTGGGGCCTGAGCAATGTGCCCCTCTGCTGAGGCCAGAGCCTGGGGGTAGTGTAGTCCTCAAATGAGATGAAGGATTGGATTGCAAATGAGGAAGAGCCAGTCTGGAAGAACTTCCCAGGTGGACTGGATAGAGATTCTTGAAAGACCCCCCAAAGCCCTAGGTATCCTGAGTGAAGTCTCCTTGCTTCTTGCTCCTATAGAAGATGGTATGGGCTGAAATTGCCAACCACCAGGAAAACAGAGATGAGCAAACCAGACCCTCAACAGTCTTTGCCCAAAATACCTTTGTGAGTGTGCTTGGTCCTGGGGGTTGAACCTAGAGCCTCCCCAGTGGTAGGCAAGCTTACTATCATGGAGCTCTATTCCCAGCCCTCTTATTATGTTTCATTTCATGGCAGGGTGTGACCTGGATGGCCTGGAACTCACTCCATAGCCCAGCTAGTCCTTGAACTGGGATCTTCCTGTCTCAGCCTCCTCTGCAGCTAGGATTATAGGTCTGGTGGCAGTGGGCCTGGAAAACCACACTTATCTAAGGATTTCATACATAAGGCTCAGAACTGAGCCATTGGGGAGGGATAATTCTGTAATATGACACTAAAATGGAAGTGAGAGACTTTAACAAAAAATGTTTCCCTTCTACAGTTGTATGCATAGGCAGGCCTGAACTGTGACCAGGAGGTAAAAACAGAGAGAAGGAAACTGATCCCTGAGCAAGGGGAATAGGGCTTTGCTGGGTAGGGTACGAGGAGGACTGACAGTCTCAGACCTGTTTCCTGCCAGCACAGCCACCTCTTCATGTGGAAATGCCCAGGGATGGAGAGTGAGAAGGAGGAATATGGAGACATATGTCTCTGGAGAAGCTTGGGGAACATTGAGCACAAGAGAGCTGTGACTCTACTTTTTTCCCCCTTAGATTCCACACACTGAGGGCCCTGCTAGGTCAGGCCCATGACTGGCATGAAGAACAAGAAGAAATAAACCAACACAAACACAGTGCCTGATGCTTAGCACTTATAAGCTCTAAGCAAATGCATCCTGTGAGTGAGACATTAAAATCATAAACAACTAAATATGTGGTTATAAGTTGCAATGGGTGTGGTGCTAGGAAGGAAAAAACTAGCAAGAAGAAGGACAATGGAGTGGGTGGAGTATCATTTTTTGGGTGACCAAGGGAAGCTTCCGTTGGGTGTCATAGAAATTGGGACTTAAGATGAACAAAGAAGGGGACAGCATTGGGGAAGCCCTCCAGTGAATTAAAGGAACTGAAAACAGCCCAAGAAGACTACAAGGTTGGGTGAGTGGGTGGTGAGGATGCACCAGGTCATGCAGAGCCTCGAAGGTCACTGGTCACAGGTACTAGAGGGATGATCACTGCCCCAGCAAAAAAAAGGAAGGAGACATCATTGTTAGAAAATGAGAAAACAGTCGGGTGTGGTGGCACACGCCTTTAATTCCAGCACTCGGGGAGGCAGAGGCAGGCTGGCGAATCTGTAAGTTCAAGTCTACAAAGCGAGTCCAGGACAGCCAGGTCTACACAGAGAAACCCTGTCTCAAAAACCAAAAAGGAATGAGAAAACTAACATAAGGGGAAGTACTTGGGTCTCAGATAGTCAAGAGTCCAGTCCACTAGGTGGCAATGGTCATCACTGTCCAGGATGGCGAGGGCTGACCAAACCCTCTGTGACCAAGCCGGCAGGTGAATAAGGAGGGCGTCCCAACTGGGGTTCCCCAAAGGAACCGGGCCTGGTCTGCCTCCGGGCCGCACGGGGGCGCTGTGGCCGGGTCGCCGCGGAGGGTGCTGAGGCGGGGAGGAGGCGGGAAGAGCGCTGCACTTCCGCTGCCTGCCTGGCTGGCTGGAGCGGGCGGCGGAGGGAGCGGAGGGAGTGTGCGGCCCGGGGACTCGCATTCCCCGGTCCCCCCTCCGCCCCACGCGGCTGGGCCATGGACGCCAGGTGGGGGTCTGGAGCCGCCATGGCCCACGTGACCGAGACCCCAGGACCACATGACCGAGACCCCAGGGCTCGGGAGGCGGGGTGGGGGTCCCCCAGCCGCAGACCCTCGTGGCACTGTCGGGAGCCGGTGTGGATGGGCAAGTGGCATGTGGCCTGTGCTCCTCGCGGGGGCCTTCTGGATTGTCGCGCGGAGGGGATGCGGGACTGTGGCGCTTCGGAGCGGGAAAGGCGGGGTGGCGCCTATGGCCTGAGCTGCCCGCGCGCTGGAGGGAACAGAGGCGACCTGTGTGACTAGACAGGCGGGGCCGCCCCCAGGAAGGGAGGAGGTTCTGCCTGGCCTGCGCCGGACCCCCCGAGAAAGAGGCTCTTTGTCCGTCCCGCTGGGCTGCGGCGAAGGGGGCGGGGAGGCCACTGGACACTTCCCTGGTACAGTCCCCTCCGGAGGGCAGAGGAACTGAAGAGCTGCAACTCTAATCGCTGCTTCGTCTGTCCCAGCAGATGGTGGGCAGTGGTGGTGCTCGTCGCCCTCCCTTCCTTGGGAGCAGGTGGGGAGTCACCCGAAGCCCCTCCGCAGTCCTGGACACAGCTGTGGCTCTTCCGCTTTTTGTTGAATGCAGCTGGCTATGCCAGTTTTATGGTACCTGGCTACCTCCTGGTGCAGTACTTAAGACGGAAGAACTACCTGGAGACAGGTAATGTGACCAACGGGTGGGGAAATGAGCTAGGTCCGGTTGTGGGTGTTGGCGGACATTCGCAGCCAACCGCGACTTTGGAAGGGAGGGTGGCCATGACTGCCCTGGAGAAGGTGTGGGGCTTGACTTTGTGTGTCTTCTTCAGGAAGGGGTCTCTGCTTCCCCCTGGTAAAAGCTTGTGTGTTTGGCAATGAGCCCAAGGGCTCTGATGAAGTTCCTCTGGCTCCCCGGACAGAGACAGCGGATTCCACCCCCTCTTGGCAGGTCCTAAAGCTGGTCTTCTGTGCATCGGGTCTCCAGGTAAGCAGACAGGCTCCCCTTCTCTTCCCAGGCTGGAAAATAGACAGCCGGAAATGTAATGAAACCAAAGTTGTCTTGCCCACCCCAAAGGTTTGTTCATTTATTTAGGTATGATCTGTGTCCCTACAGGACACAGCCCCATCCTAAAAGTGTTAAAGGAAGTGCTCTTTTCTTCTACTACCCTTTCCTCCTTTCTTCAACACCTGTACTGAAAGTTCACCATACACACATGAATAATGATATCTAGTGTGGAAAAGGCCCTGTCATTATTGAGTTTTTCCCTGTTCTGTGTGCTTTGTGTAACATATAATCCCACTGAAAAAAATTTGGGGAAAGGTAATCATGGTGGTACAAACCGTCATCCCAGCTATTTGAAAGGATGAAGCAGAAAGGTAGAAAGATCAAGGCCTGCATCTGGCAGTCATGGCACTCGCCTTTAATCTCAGCACTCAGGAGGCAGAAGCATTTGGGTCTCTGTGAGTTTGAGGCCAAGCCTGGTATACAGAGCGAGTTCCAGGACAGTCGGGACTACACAGAGAAACTATGTTTCGAAAAGCCAAGAAGAAAAGAGAAAAGAAAGTTTAGGGCCTGCCTGAGCACTTTAGTGTGAGATTCTGTCAAAACATAAAATAGGCCAAGCATCATGGTGCTTCAATCCCAGCACTAGGGGGTAGATCTCCCTAGGGAGCAGGTGGGTCCCTGAGTTGGAGGACAGCCTGGTCTACAGAATAACTAGGACTGCATAGTGAGACCTTGTCTCAAAATAAAAGTGGCTCTGGGGGTAGAAGTTTGGGCAACCATTCCACCTTTGTGAGTAGGACGACATATGGGGTAGGAGTCAGCCCACCTTAAGATAAATATTGACCTCCACGTGTCCAATCCTCTCTGAGGCTTCCAAACACTCCGATTTATTTTGAGTTGGTTCAAAGTAAATAAAGCACTTTATGTGGCATACGGAGCTAGGTGCGATAGACTCGCATTACAAAGATGGACAGGATTTGGTCCAAAAGCAGCTGTCACTATGTTTGCAACTCCATTTGATTCCCTACAAGGTGAACTAAAGCTTAGGAAACAAGCCCCTACTACAGAAGAACCGAAGAGCATGGTGTCAGTTATGTTATATGTAATCATTCTGAGGAAGAGAGGTAAACAGATTTCTACCTTTTCCTTCTCTTGCTCAACTGTTTCCATCCTCTGCCCTCCCTGTCCCAGGTGTCCTACCTGACTTGGGGTGTACTGCAGGAAAGAGTGATGACTGGCAGCTATGGGGCCACAGCCACATCACCAGGCGAGCATTTCACGGACTCACAGTTCCTGGTGCTGATGAACCGAGTGCTAGCACTGACTGTGGCAGGCCTGTACTGTGTCTTACGCAAGCAGCCCCGTCATGGCGCACCCATGTACCGGTACTCTTTTGCCAGCCTGTCCAATGTGCTCAGTAGCTGGTGCCAGTATGAAGCACTGAAGTTCGTCAGCTTTCCTACCCAGGTGCTAGCCAAGGCCTCCAAGGTGATTCCAGTCATGATGATGGGAAAGCTGGTGTCTCGGCGAAGCTACGAACACTGGGAATACCTGACTGCCGGCCTCATCTCCATTGGGGTTAGCATGTTTCTGCTCTCTAGTGGACCAGAGCCCCGAAGCTCTCCAGCCACCACTCTCTCAGGCTTGGTCCTACTGGCAGGCTACATCGCTTTTGACAGCTTCACCTCAAACTGGCAGGATGCCCTGTTTGCCTACAAGATGTCATCAGTGCAGATGATGTTTGGGGTCAATCTCTTCTCCTGTCTTTTCACAGTAGGCTCACTACTGGAGCAGGGGGCCCTACTGGAGGGGGCGCGCTTCATGGGGCGACACAGCGAGTTTGCGCTCCATGCCCTCCTCCTCTCCATCTGCTCTGCCTTTGGTCAGCTCTTTATCTTCTACACCATCGGACAGTTTGGGGCCGCTGTCTTCACGATCATCATGACTCTTCGCCAGGCTATTGCTATCCTTCTGTCCTGTCTCCTTTATGGCCACACTGTCACTGTGGTGGGGGGTCTGGGAGTGGCTGTGGTCTTCACTGCCCTCCTCCTCAGAGTCTATGCCCGGGGGCGTAGTAAACAGAGGGGAAAGAAAGCTGTACCCACTGAGCCCCCAGTCCAGAAGGTATGAGGAACCGAGTGAAGACCCTTTGATCTCCTGTAGCTTCTCAAAGAAGCACTGGCTGAGTATTTTCTCAGTACACAGTAGATTGGAGCCCCAGAGGCAGCCTCAGTTGCCTTAAGAGCCCCACTTCATGGAAGTGACAGTTATGGGTCTGAGTTAGTTCCTCTCCCAGTCTCTGAATCTTGACTTCGCTGGTGGTCAGGCAAACCAGCACCAGGCTTTGGCTTCTTCCCTTGTTAACACCCACCCCTTGAGACTGCCTGACACCAGCTGGAGAAGCACAAAGTGTTTACAGGCCATGAGTTCCCTTGGGGGGCAGGGAGGCTAGTGAAAACGGTGCTTAGAAGGGACCAACCCCATGGGCCCCTGTCCCTTGAGCAAGTTTTGGTACTTGGAAATGTCACCTTTTGCTCTTATCTGATTAAACTGCAGCCATGACTTGGCCCTGTGTTTTAGTGTTAAGGCTGAACAATTCTGGAGCTATTTATAGCATCCTAAGCGTTACTTTAGGAGAACAGGACTGTATAAAACTGCATCTTCTTTATTTTTGCATACTTTTAATTTCAGAACAAAATAAAACAAACAAAAACACACAATACCCAACCCTGCTATTCTGTGGGAGGGGATTTTCCTGCCTTAAGGCACAAGGACAGGATAGAAGAGATCCTCTAGACACAAGCAGAGAGCCAGGTGGGTCAGGGCCAGCCAAGGCGGCCAGGGGGCCACAGGGACACTATACAGAGGGCGTGGGCTTCCCAGGGGGTCTTTAATCTACTTCTTCCATGCGAGAGGCATCCTCATCACCCTCAAGTGGGGGGATCTCATCAGGAACAGCAGCACTGGGCTCCTCTGCTGTCACCTCATCTTCATCAATGCCTAGAGAGCAAACACATGAAATTTAAGCTAAACAGCATTCTTCAGTCCAATGGTTTCCCCTGCCCAGCTCACAAGCCCCCTCCCTGACTCACCCAGGCCTAGTTTAATCATGCGGTAGATGCGGTTGGAGTGGGTCTGGGGATCCTCAAGTGAGAAGCCAGAGGAGAGCAGAGCAGTTTCAAACAGCAGCACCACCAGGTCCTTGACAGCTTTGTCGTTTTTGTCAGCCTCAGCCTTCTGCCGCAGGGTCTCCACAATGGGGTGGTCAGGGTTGATCTCCAGGTGTTTCTTGGCCATCATGTAGCCCATTGTAGAGTTGTCTCGCAGGGCCTGGGCCTTCATGATCCGCTCCATGTTCGCTGTCCAGCCGTAGGTGCTAGTCACGATGCAGCAGGGTGAAGACACAAGCCTGTTGGAGATTGTCACCTGTGGACAATCAAACACAATTACAAGATGTAGTCTTAGCTGTCCTGGACCCGCTATGTAAAATGTGTTTTTAAAGAATGGCAGACTACCACTACTGCTACTCAAGAGGTTGTAGTCCAGGGATTCAAGGAGAACCTGGGCAACACAGCAAAGCCTTCTTTCGCATGTACACATTAGATAGGATAATCAGGTATGAGATATGTAATTATGTAAAGAAACTTCCTACTTCAACAGATTGCCAGTAGTCTGTTGCCTGACACCAGTAGCTGTACAGCACATTAAATCTTAAGGGAGAAATTTACAACACAAACTCACCTTTTCAACCTTCTTATCTAAGATCTCCTTCATGAGCTTGCAGAGACTCTCAAACTTTGCCTTGCTCTCCTCCATTTTCTTCTTCTCTTCCTCATCCTCTGGCAGCTCCAGCCCCTCCTTGGTCACGGAGACCAGGCTCTTCCCGTCAAACTCCTTGAGCTGCTGCACGCAGTACTCGTCAATAGGCTCGGTCATGTACACCACCTCAAAGCCTCGCTTCCGCACGCGCTCCACAAAGGCGGAGTTGGCCACCTGCTCTTTGCTCTCACCTACAGGGTCATTAAATGACCAAAAAGGACTTCACACCGCCTCTTTTCTCCACCCAATGCCCCACACACCCAAGACCACTGTGATGAGACAGGCCAACACACCAGTGATGTAGTAGATGGACTTCTGTGTCTCCTTCATGCGGGACACATACTCTGACAGGGATGTCATCTCATCTCCAGACTGAGAGGTGTGATAGCGGAGCAGCTCAGAGAGGCGCCGGCGGTTAGTGGAATCTTCATGGATTCCAAGCTTTAAAGGGTAGGGAAGGAAAAAGTCCCAATTATGAACTGGAAAAAATACCTTAAAAAAAGTAATTAGGAGAGAAAGCACTTCCCCACTTTACCTTTAAATTCTTGGAGAACGCCTCATAAAACTTCTTGTAGTTCTCTTTGTCCTCAGCCAACTCAGAGAAGAGCTCAAGGCATTTCTTCACGATGTTCTTGCGGATGACTTTCAGGATCTTGCTCTGCTGAAGCATCTCTCGGGAGATGTTCAGGGGCAGGTCCTCAGAGTCAACGACACCCCGGATAAAGTCTACAATCCACCAGTGCAGAAAGCACAGGGAAAACCTGGATCAGACCTAGTCTGGTGACCAGATTTGAACCACCCAGCCAAGTGAAGGTTTGGGGAGTCTAGGGCTCTACCTGAGCTGTATGCTGAAGGTCTAGTAAGATACCCTTAAGGAGTAAGGTACCTCTAGTAAGCCCAGAAGATACTCACTGAGGTACTCTGGTATCAGCTCATCACAGCTGTCCATGATGAACACACGACGGACATACAGTTTGATGTTGTTCTTCTTCTTCTTGTTCTCAAAAAGGTCAAAGGGAGCTCGCCGAGGAATGAAGAGCAGAGCCCTGAATTCCAACTGCCCTTCTACAGAGAAATGCTGAAAGAGGCCCAGCAGTACACCTTAGGACAAGAATGCCTCAAGTCCCACCCGGAATACAACACCTGGCACTGGTACTCTGAACAATGTCACATTCCTGAAACCCTGAGAAAACAGCCCTAATATCAAAGAAACCTAGTGTAAGCTTGAATTGTCCCCTCCTACCAGAACAGGCTACAAACCAGACCCCGCCCCCCAGGGAGAGCGAAAGCACTGTCTAGCACAGGCCTCTAGGCCCATGCCTAGAACGTCACAGCTTCTTAGCTACCAAACAGTTGAGCAAGCTGTTCCTTACCACCTCTAGCACTATACACACCCTTCCACACTATCACTTAACACAAAAGGCTTCTTACCTTGACTGCCAAGTGGTCTTCCCAGTCATTGGTAAGGCTCTTATAGAATTCGCCATATTCCTCTTGAGTGATGTCATCAGGGTTTCTGGTCCAAATAGGCTTAGTCTTGTTCAACTCTTCATGATCAATATATTTCTCCTTAATCTTCTTTGTTTTCTTTTTCTTATCTTTGCCACTGTCATCCTCCTCATCTGACCCCACATCTTCAATCTTCGGCTTTTCCTCGTCATCTTTATCTTCCTCTTCTTTCTCACCTTTCTCTTCCTCTGCCTCATCATCACTGATCTCCTTTTCTCGTTCTTTCTCCAACTAAATCACCAAATTGAAAATGAGTTGTGGAGAACTTATCAGCAAAACCAGAGGCTATAAGCAAACACAACAGCCTGCTTGAAGACCGCCAAGCCCATACTCACATAGAGGGTGATAGGATAGCCTATGAACTGGGAGTGTTTCTTCACCACTTCCTTGACCCTCCTCTCTTCCAAATACTCTGTTTGGTCTTCTTTGAGGTGAAGGATCACCTTGGTACCCCGGCCAATGGGCTCACCTACAGAGTGAATCATAGTAAGACATGGAAATCATAATTAAAATACTCAACAGAGACAGGTACAGGTACTACTGGGGCCGGGCATGGTGGTGCATCCCACCACTCGGGAGACAAGAGGCAGGCAGATCTTGAGTTCCAGACCAGCCTACAGTGAATCCAGGATAGCCAAGGGCTGTTACAGAGAACCCCCACCAAAGGTAGTGTTTTCCGCCCCCGGGTTTCTGTGTAGTTCTGGCTTACCTGAGTCATCCACCTGCTTCTCCCTCCCAAATGCTAGGATTAAAGGCATTTGCCAGCCCTCAAAGATGTAGTTTATAAAATACAATGACTGGGGGCTGGAGAGATGGCTCAGCGGTTAAGTGCACTGGCTGCTCTTCCAGAGGTCATGAGTTCAATTCCCAGCAACCACATGGTGGCTCAAAACCATCCATAATGAAATCTGGTGCCCTCTTCTGCCCTGCAGATATACCTGCAGACAGAACACTGTATACATAATAAATCTTTAAAAAAAAATAAAATACAATGACTAAGACTTCTGAGTTGGGGCTGGAGAGATGGTTCAGGACTTAAGAGCACTGTCTGCTCTTCCACAGGGTTCAATTCCCAGCACCCACATGGTGGCTCACAAACCATTATATTGGGATCTGATGCCCTCTTCTGGCATGCAGGTGTACATGCAGACAAGAGCACCCATATACATTATTCAATAAATCTTCAAGGAAAAAAAAAATCCAACTTCCCCCGGAGATTCTACCAACCACAATGTAGACAGCCAGCTCACCATGGTCCGCACGGACTGTGAAGGATCCACCAGCAGAAGATTCCCAGGCATACTGCTCATCATCATTGTGCTTGGTGATCACCACCACTTTCTCTGCCACTAGATAGGCAGAATAGAATCCAACACCAAACTGCCCAATCATGGAGATGTCTGCACCAGCCTGCCAAAGGGTTTTAGAGGTTGAGAGAACCAGCAAAATGGTTGTACACAAGTGAAAGCACTTGCTGAGCAAGTGTAACAGAGTTCAATCACCAGAACCCAGTGTCAAAGTTGTCCTTTGACCTCCATGCGTACTAACTGGAAAAAACCCCACCACACACTAGTCAGAAAAGCTTTGAAAAATTAACAAGCCAAAACAGTAATGAATTGAAAATGGTGTGGATGAAAGGCCACACACCTGGAGAGCCTCCATGAACGCTTTTGTGCCAGACTTAGCAATGGTTCCCAGGTTATTTATGAGGTCAGCCTTGGTCATGCCAATGCCTGTGTCCACCAAAGTCAGTGTGCGCTCCTGGGGATTGGGGATGATGTCAATTTTCAGCTCTTTGCCACTGTCCAACTTGGAAGGGTCTGTCAGGCTCTCGTAACGAATCTTGTCCAAGGCCTGTAAATACACACATAACCACATTATTCCATTGTCTGAAGAGTCTCTTCCCTTTAAAACTTAAAACATATTTTTGCGATCAACTGCTGGGTTACTCCTGTCCACACAAAATCACTCCCATTTACACACACATACACTTCTATGAAGTCTTACAGAATACTCACATCAGAAGCATTAGAGATCAACTCTCGAAGGAAAATTTCCTTGTTTGAATAGAAAGTATTGATGATGAGGGACATAAGCTGAGCGATTTCAGCCTGGAAGGCAAAGGTCTCCACCTCTTCCTCTCCATGGTGCACTTCCTCCGGCATCTAAAATTGAACGGTTTGTGGATTACCAAGGACCATGATGGCCACCGTGCACTTTAAAATCCAGTTCAGGGCTGGAGAGGTGGCTCAGAGGTTAAGAGCACTGGCTGTTCTTCTGAAGGTCCTGAGTTCAATTCCCAGCAACCACAAGGTGACTCACAGCCATCTACATTGAGATCTGCCCAGGCATATATGTACAGCAAATGCTGTACACATAATAAATGTTTAAAAAAATCCAGTTCAAACTGCTTTAAACTGGGTAGTATCCATTCTGAAAAGATGAGACCCCCCCCCAAATTGAAACTACATTAAAGCAGAAGTGGGGGAAAAAAACCTAAAGGGTGGTTCTTCAAATAAACGCAAATGGAAAGTCAAGACTTTCTGAACTGCATGTTAGAGCTCAGCTAGTTGGTTCTGAACCGAAACTGTAAAAATCCAGAATGAAGTAAACCTGTGTACATATTCCTTAACTCCAACTTTTTCATTTATAACAACATTAACAGAAACAGCGGCCCCAGCCCCTACGTGGGTATTTGTGCAGTTCCATCCATCCGGGCCAGAGAACCCGAGGTTCCAGTCGCCGAGGCGCTCAAGGGGCTATTAAATCAAGACAAAGAGGCAAAAGCTCCACCATGATGACCGGAGGCTACGCAGACTGCACAAACAGACCCGAATACAAGTAAAATGGTGGCCCGGCCGTCCAGCGACCCTCGTCACTGCTGGACATGCGTCCGCAGGAGCCACAAGGGGAGGGGGCGCCACCGTAACCCTCCCACCGCCCCAGCATCCGGGCACCGGGGCGGGGCGCCAGAGGCTTCCAGAACAATCTGAGCTCTCGGGAGGGGAGGAGCAGGGGAGGAACCTATGAATTTTCCCCTGCCTGCCCCCTCCCCGTTTCTCCTCCTCCCCCTCCTCCTCCACGGGGAGCGCCTGGAAAGGACAAACGCAGGGAGGCTCAAGCTTCCCTGCCAAGCCGCGGACCCCTTCCCTGATACCAAGCACGTTGCGAAGGACGTCCAGGGGAGGTAGCAAGGCCAACCTCGCCAGGCCGTGCTGAGTCACGCACGGCACAGCCCGCCACCGCGCGGACCCTACGGACCCTGCAGCCGCGCCCGGAAGTGGAGGGCCAACATGGCAGCGTCCCGGGTCCTTGGCTCCCACGTGCGGTTGCCCACCACACGGCTGGGCCGCGCCTCCACCTCTTGCGCTGGGGAGCCACCCGCCCCGGGGAGCCTCGCAGCGCCAGCCTGCCGGGGTCCACCCACCCCCAGGAGCAGATCGAGACACACTGCGGGCACGACACCCCAAAGGTTGCCCAGCCGGACAAGAGCCTTCGGGCTGGATGAGAACGAGATAAGGATCCAGGGGAGCCGCCGGGGACGGGCGACCGCAGCCTTACCTTGACAGGAAAGCCAAGTAAGTAGCTCAGACCAGGGTGGGCCCGGACCAGGTCCGACAAACACAGCAAGCTTTAGCTGCGCGTGGGTGACTCAAGAGGGCTCCCAAACGCCCCCGACCGCCCTATATAAGGCGAAGCACAGCTCGGGCCCCGCCCTTGGATCCCTCCGCCTTAAAGGAGTGGCTGCCTTCCACGCACCTGCTGGCGCCCTCCCACTCTGACGTCATGGTCGTCCCTAGTGCAGAGAACGGGGGGCCGGGGCTATTCAATGCCGTCTTTTGCACCCCCTTTCTGCATGACTAGGACATGGTCCCCGCAAGATGGCCAGGGAGTAATCATGTGCTATTATTGGTGATGTACCCCACGGACTCCCCCAGAAAACCCGAGGCTGGCGCCTCTGCAGAGAGAGAACGGAGGTGGCCAGCTCGGCTGCCATTTCCAGACCCCGTGTTAGTAGAGTCTTCCCTACAAATTGCACATCGAGAGAACAGTAGGACGACAAGAAATTCGTTGTCCAACTTTGAGTAGCCAGCCCCCCGATCCCCACCGTCCCGGGTGCTGTGGAATGGGGAGCAGCTGCGTGGGGCCGGGGAACAAATTCCCCGACGGGGAGGGGCGCGGGCCTGGGCTGGCAGGGACTCTTTGGCGGCATGCGGCGGAAGGAGCGGCGGCGGCGGTACTGCGATTCCTTCCAGCAGTTTCTAGGCCTGTCTCGGCGGTCTCAACCCCTCCCCCCCGAGGCTCCACCTCCCCTGCTGCGGCGGGGGCAGTGTCTTGGTCCCCGCTCGGCTGGTCGCCGCCCACCGCCGCGGTCTGAAGCCGAGATGTGTTTCCCCAGTCCCCGTACTGTGAGCTACGGTTGGAAGACCCCCTAACGCGTGACCCTAGGAGGGCCACATTGCTGTGGGGGTGTGGAACGCAGAGGGAGGGATGGCTGACCTGGATCAGTCACCGGGCCCCGGATGCTGCAGGGGTTGGGGTAGGGGCGATGAGTGACCGCGGACACCTTTCTGTGAACAGAGACGGGGAACCGAATGCTGCTGGGTAGAGCACTCCCCACCCCTCAGCCTCCGAGGTCGCCCACGTACACCGCGCGCGGGGACATGTGCCCTCCCTTTGGGAGCACAGCAAGCTGTTTCTCAAGCTGGTTTCGTTTTTTCTAGCCCTCTTCCCTACTGCAGCTCTTCGGACATAGAGAGAAAGAGCTCCCTGTCTTTTTTTCAGATTAGCGAGAGCTCTAGGCATCCGCATGAAGATGCTGGTCACAGGTTGGCCCAGTTCCAGGCGCCAGAACCAAGTTGCGCTAGTGCCTCGGCTCCGCCTTCCCACTGAGATGGCCCGCCATGCCTCGTCTGCCCTGCAGTGGGCAGTCTGGCTTTGCCTTTTCCCAAGGCCGTTTCTGGAAGCTTGTTGGACTGATGACCCCTCAAGGAGGGCGTGGCCACTCTGTGTTCTGTAAATGTTCCTCTGCTTTCTTAGCCCACTCTGGCCAGGTCCCCCCACACCTCTGTTTCCAGTGCTTGCGTGCAAGCCTATCTTCTCTTAATGTGCTTTCATTGCTAAACAGTAGTTGCTTTCTTCTTCCTTGCCCCTCTGCCATTTAATCTGTTATCACTTCATCCTGTACTGTCTTTGTCCTCTCCTTAATTGTAGCCTGTGTGAAAGAAGCCCATAATGCAATCAGGGAACGTAGAGATACTGGGTAGGATTGCCAGGGAGTGCTGCATTGGATCATACTCTGAAACCAGGAGATATCAGGCACTCACCACACCCTCTCTCAGCAAAAGGAGCCTAACTGTTCTTTGGGCTGGACACTTAGTGCAGTGGGCCCAGTATTAGGGTGGCTGAGGCAGGAGGATGCCTGTAGTTCCAAGTCTAGCCTGACCTATATAGTACCTAAACAGACATGTACAGCTTGGACAGTACCAGACTAGTTAAGGGTTATATACCACACTCTATCTTGAGAGCCGAGGGGATGGAGGGTTGTTTAGGGAGCTAGACGACTCAGTAGGTAAAAACGTTTGCCCTTGTCCTGCAAGCCTGACAGCCTGAACCTGATTTTGATCCCCAGAAGGAGAGGACCAACTGCTGAGATTGTCCTCTGACTTGTGTACGTGCACTGTGGTTCCCATGTGTGAATACTTGCGCGCACACGTGTGTGCACCCACACATTTTATTTTGTTTTGTTTTGTTTTTCAAGACAGGGTTTTTTCTGTGTAACCTTGGCTGTCCTGGAACTCACCCTGTAGACCAGGCTAGACTCAGAGTCAGAGATCCGCCTGCCTCTGCATCCCAAGTGCTAGGATTGAAGATGTACGCCCCAAGGCCCCCACACACATTTTATACATAATCAATTTTCTCTCTTTTGTGAGGGGGAGGTGTGGGGATTTCATGACAGGGTCTTTCTTTGTAGCCCCGACTGTCCTGGAACTTGCTCTGTAGACCAGGTTGGCCTTGAGCTCAGAGATCCAACTGTCTCCTGAGTACTGGGATTGAAGACATCCACCACCACACCTGACTGATAAAATCTCTTTATAGCCAGGAATGGTGTCGCATGCTTTTAATCCCAGCACTCAGGAGGCAGAGGCAGCCAGATCTCTGTGAGTTCAAGGCCAGCCTGGTCTACAGAGTGAGTCCAGGACAGCCAGGGATACACAGAGAAACCCTGTCTCGAAAAGCAAACAAACAAACAAAATCTCTTTTTATTAAAGGCCTGGGGGTTAGAGATTGCTCAGCACTTGCTGCTTTTTCATAGGAACCAAGCACCCATGTTGGACAGTTCACAACCACCTGTAACTCCAGCTCCAGAGAATCCAAAGCCTCTGACTTCCACAGGCACCTGAACTCAAGGGCACAGACACACACAAACACAATTTAATAATAACTATTATTATTGTTAATGGTTTTTCAAGATAGGGTTTTTCTCTGTAGCCTTGGCTGTCCTGAAATTCACTCTGTAGACCAGGCTGGCCTCGAACTCACAGAGATCAACCTGCCTCTGCCTCCAGAGAGCTGGGATTGAGTTTGAAGGAGTGTGCCACCACTGACCACTGCCCAGCTAACAAATTATTTTTGAAGAAGGGCTGGCAAG
>CAJQZJ010032232.1:0-15096 GCA_907164525.1 Lophiomys imhausi
AATAAATAAATAAGAGTTAAATAAATAATTTAAAAGTTCGGTTTCAGAGGTGGGCAGGAGAAAGGTTTCTGACCTTTTGGGGCAAGTAGGAGGATGAGAGAGGAGGAAGCCAGGGAGAGGAAGGAGAAGAGAGAAGACAGGCCATGGGTTAAAGAGAATATCATTCCACATGGCCTGGAACATTGGCATAGCATGGAGAATAACAGCACAAGAGGATGCATGTGTATATTGGGGTTTTGTTTGGGGAATAGAATTAAAAACTAGCTTAGATGGGCTAACATTGCATAATCAGGCTAAGGCTTATTAAAATCCATCAGGTGTCTGTGTGATTATTTATAAGTGGACTAAGGGATAGTCCCATCCCCCTAAGAATCATAAATATCAATTATAAATATTAATATTTCCATCAACAAACATGTAGTACAAGAAGGTGGTGAAGTCACATGGTTGTTCAAGATGGCAGGCAAGATATCACCAAAGCAACATGGCTACTGTTGGCTTACAGTGAGCTCAGCTCTATGATAAAATGAGCTGTCTTCCATCAGGGCACAAGGACCTGGGAGAATCCATTCATCTTGCAGATTAAATATAGACAGTTATCCCCTCTCTTAAAAAAAAAAAAAAGGACACTGATTTGTGTTAATAAGGAGATAGTACCTATGGCTTAGGCATGTAGGACTGAAAAAGCAAAGAAACAGGACAACAGTCCATGGTTTCAAACTAAGAAAGATGAGTTCATATGTCTTACCACAAATTATAATTGTGAATACCAACCAATGTATCTGGATCTGCTTTGCCTGCCGGTCAGCTTCCAGAAACAAGTTGCTGGAAAAGTGTAAAAAACAAACAAACAAACAAACAAAGGGAGGCGTGCCAATCACCCATAGAGGGTGCTGTTGCTCTGAGAGCACAAGTAGAAAGAAACTGGGAAGGAGAATGTAACCTTGGCATTATTTTGTTCCACCTGAGAAATTACATGAAATCAGATAGAGCTATGAATACTTGAGGGAGACCCTGGCTCCCAGAGGAGTTGGTTCCTCCCTGCCTAGGAGACTCTTAGAACTCTTTTTACCTAAACTGTTTCCCATCTTGGCTTTGAGAGTTAAACTATCAGTAAATATCTCAACCCCTAATGCCCCATAATGGAGGTTTCTTGCCCTCTGATTTTTCAGTGCATTGTTCATCTCCAACCAATTCCCTCATGGGACAGTGTCCTGTGTTTGCTGCTTCTTAGCAACAGGGTTATTAGAAGTCACCAAGGATACCTACAGGAGTCTGGATCAGGACTCCACATTTGCTTTGTGTCAGTGACACTTTTATTCACTTTCTCTAACCCTAATGATTGAGTCACCCTGAAAATTGGTTAAGAGAAGGTGCTATCTTTGCCTTTCCTACCTTGGTCACGTGCACAAGAGATCCCTGGTCTCTGTGGTATCTTCTTGGACCCCCTCCACATTGCCAAGACACTTTCTATCCTGGGATCCTTTCCAAGCTCTCAAATTGTTCTAAAGGAATAATCTTAGTGTTTCACAAAGGAGGCCCTGAACAAAGCAGAAGTAGCTCACTGAGGTACTTTCTATGCCCCAGAACCCACACCAGGCTAATGAGCACTGTAACAAATATCAATTACGGGTCTTTTCTATGAAATACGATAAAACTTCTGTTTAGGACAAGGAATTAAAATCTTTATCTACTGGGAGGCAGAGGCAGGCAGATCTCTGTGAGTTCAAGGCAAACCTGGTCCACAGATTGAGTCCAGGACAGAGAAACCTGTCTCAAAAAAAAAATACATATTTTTTTTGTCCCGCCTACCTTGTAAGACATTTATGCAAATGTTTTTTTTTGGTTTTTCGAGACAGGGTTTCTCTGTATAACAGCTCTGGCTGTCCTGGACTTGCTTTGTAGACCAGGCTGGCCTCGAACTCACAGAGATCCGCCTGCCTCTGCCTCCCAAGTGCTGGGATTAAAGGCATGCGCCACCACCGCCCGGTTTATGCAAATGTTTTAATCCTCCCCAACCACTAAAACCTTTTGCTGACACAAAGGCCCACTGCTTCACTCTAAGGATTTGATGACCTGGAACAATGACATTTTTTTCCTAGGAGCAGCAATCTCTTTCCTCTTTCTGTTTCCTGTGCACCAGCTCTTTTCAGGGTAGCCAAATGAATAAGATTTGTAAGGTTTGACTCCAGTCAATGGAGGGAGAAAAGACACAACCAGCACCCGAGTTAGAATAAAAACTCCCTTTTCCTGTCTGTGGTTTTTTTTTTTTTCTTCCTGAGCACATCCTCTTGATCGGGGTCTGCCGAAGTCTGCCTTGTTCAGTTAGAAGGGTGGTCTTCTTCCTTGTGACCCAGAACTTATTTATAACCGGCGCACACAGTCAAGATGGCCTCTGCCTTTTATCCCTAACATAGGTGGTGACTATATCTCATCCCATAAATTGGAAGTGAGAAGAACTCCATGTCCAATTTCATGTGACTGGCTAATCAGTGTGAAGAAGAAGGGGGAGACTCAAGGAATATGGGTCTCCATATGTCAGGCTAATAACTTTGAAGAGATTTAAAGAAAGGTTTCTCATAAATATCATTGCCATTTAGAGACGTACATAAAGAGGGTGCCATCCTGCCACATCTATCAGAAGGGGCTAAATTAAAAACTGCTACCAGCACTCTCACGTGTAGAGACCGTCAAGGTGTGTTGTCCTGGAGAACTGACAGCTGTTTCTTAAGCATACATTTACTACATGGTCCAGAAACATGTCCCAGAAGAATGAAAATTTACTTCCTACAAAGTCCTATATACTGTTTACAGAAGTTTTATTTGTATGAACCCAAACCTGAAAATATTCACACTGTCCCTTGATCGAGGTAGATACCCTGAGACCACTATGTAGCAGAAAGAGAACTAGCCATTCATATCCACCATGACTTGAGTGCTACCTTGTACCAAATATCCCTGAAATGTCAGACAATGGAAGTGGAGCAGATGATGAGGGAGGAATGGTGGCAGGGGAGGGGAGAGCACTCTTCGTGGTAACAGAACTGGGTCACTTCTGAAAGGTTTCAGATGGAAGGGCTCAAGGGGAAACTGAGAGAGGTTACTAGGAAGTTTATTGGAGTTATTAACACCATGGACAAAAAGATTGAGAGGAAACAGCATGGCAGTTCAGGCCAAAGAGAGTTCAGGCCCTGGCACCAGGGACAAATAGCATGGAGGAGTCTCTACAGAGAGGGATCAGCCTACACAGCACAAGTGAACCATCTTTACATCTTTCTGAGGATGGGGGAGGTTTCACAGCAGAAGTTTGCAGCCAGTTCCTAGGCAGGAATTCGGGAAGGTGATGCAGAACAGAGGGTTACAAGTAACACCCAATTTGACGTAAACTCACTTTCAAGGTAAGAGACCCCGGCACCAGAAAGTCTCTTAACTACAGACTCAGATATTGTCTCATCAGTAGGATGCCAGTCGGTATCTGTGAAAGGGGGAATGTTATTGAGAAGTGCTAGGGCCTAAGCAGCAAAGAGATTCTAAAGTTACATTCTTAAAACTTCCTCCTGTATGGAGAGATGACACAAAGCACACTGGTGTCACATTAGCTTCTGGGTGGGTAATTGTACCCTGCACGATATGCCACTTAGGGGTCCAGAACTCAGCAAACAGCCAAGAGGCTGACGGACTTAACTGGTGTGGCTTCTATTCTTTTCTCTACAAAAAGGTAGTTCAGACAGAATTCATGCCCTCTAGAATATATGCCACATCAAGGAGAGGGGCAGCCAAAGCTGGAGAGAGGGTTCAATGATGAAGAACATCAACTGCTTTGCTGGAGGACCAGTCTAAGATTCCTAGTCTGTGGCGTGGCTCACAACTGCTCAAAATTTCAGCTCCAGGGGATCGGAAGCCTCTGACTTCCTTGGACATCTGAGCTTATGTGCACATATTCATACACAGGCACACATGATTAACAATAATATAAATAAATCTTCTAAAGAAGAACAGCTCTACTAAGGTAGAGCTCCTGACAGCCTCAGGACCTGGCCCAGTTTCAGCAGTTTCCTTAAGGGTCCTTGGAGACAGCAGCAGAGCTCATTGATTTGAGTCACATCAGGAAGGAAGGTCCCTGGGGTAGACATGCCCAGGCTTGCTGGTTCTGTGTGTGTCACAAGGAAGCAATTACCCTCCTGTTGTTCCCAGAGGCTTGTTCTTCCTGGTCCTCACTGGCTCCTAGATCCTCTGTCTGCAGGACAAGGTTATATAGCTTCCTGGGAAGGTGCCTCACAGTTGTTGACCGGGTAGGCTGAAGCTGATGGTGCCCAGGCCCCTGCAGAGCACAGGGAGCTTGGCCCACCCCTAGCACTCCACAACTGTATGTACGTCTGAAGCACCTTGTTCACTCCCGCCACCAGCAAAGCCCAGAAGCCCTCCATCCACATGGGAGGAATATACAGGTAAGAATCCTCAGTGCCTCCTTCCCAAACAGCTGGAGCTGAGGGAGGCTCAGTTACCAAGCTACATAATCCGTGTAATAGAAGGAGGCCCTAATTGCTGTGTTTACCTCTCACCTTCTCTAACCAAGCCCTAGATTGGTGGCTACAGACTTGAACATCTTGTGTGTGGAATCCTTCGAGAGAGGACACAGAAGGAAGCAGGCTAAGCGGGCTGTGATAACTAACAAGCCCTCCTCCTGCAGCCCAGACTGTCCTACAAACCACATGTGCCACCCACTAGTACCTAACCAGTAGGGTTAGGTGAGGTAAGAGTGTCTCTAAGTGGCACCTACTTTGCACATGGTGCAAGGGATAACCCTGAGCCTCAGTTAGGGCTGAAAGGACTTCACATAGATACAGCCTTCCTGGACAGGTGCCATGTGTGTATGGGTAAGGAGATTATATGAGCTAGGCTTCACAAGATGGATAATTAGCACAGGCCTGGGAGGGAAAGGCTTCGAGGCACTGTATAGAAGGGGGTGCCAGTCTAATAGCCACTCTTTAGGCTGTACTGCTGACTCCCACGAATCCTGCTAGACCTCAATGCCAATCAAAGCAATCATCATGACTAGAACCTCAGAGCTAGAGGAGATTGGCCATACACAGGACTCCCAGCTCCCATGAGAGATGGCAGTGTTCCCAGCAAAGCTCAGGTGCTACTGGATGGCCCTCATTCTCACCACAGGCTGAGACGATTGCTCATGGCTGCCTCTGGACTCCACTGGTCAGTGGAAGGACCCTGCTCAGTTGTCATCATATTCACCCAACATTTGCTACGGGACCTACACAGGGCTTATCCCTCTCTTTGGCGTCAAATGGGCTTTGCATCCCAGTTGGGAACTTGTGACTCAGGTGTTCAGGGCCATGGGGCAGAAGTTAGAGCGTCAGGGAACTATGGATCCCTGGCATCTGTTTCCAGCAGCTGTCCACGAAGACCAGGCCGACACTGCCCATAGTATTGCTGTTCCTAGTCTACCCACTTAAACTAAGGAAGAAAGGGCAGGGTATGGCTTGAGCTCTTTCCAGGAGGTTCTCAGGGTCCGAACATTGTCCCCACCCTCTACAACCAAAGAACATAGAGGGTTGGTGCCAAGTTGGCCTCAACCCCTGGGCTAAGTTGGCTTTGGAGGAAAAGCAAAAAGTGGCCCTGTCACCATCTCTTCTTCCTGACAGTCCCATCTAGGAAAAGCTTACAACACTAGACCCTATAACCTCAAATCATGGCCTCCTGGTGTCCTCAAATCTCACTAGCCACCCAGAGTACAGCTCCAGATGTCTAGAGCCCTGTTTACCTCTCACTTTATATTGTTTTGTTTTTCGAGAGAGGGTTTCTCTGTGTAACAGCCTTGATTGTCCTGGACTCATTTTGTGGACAAAGCTGGCCTCAAACTCACAGAGACCTGCCTGCCTCTGCTTCCCGAGGGCTGGGATTAAAGATGTGCGCCACTATGGTAAGGTTACTTCTTACTGTTAATACAGCACATTGAGTCTGCTGGTGCAGGTCTATAATCTAGTACTTGGGAGTTTAAGGCGGAATATGGAGTTCAAGGTCCATATTAACTACATAGCATGTTCTACACAGAAGATCTTGTCTCAAAAAAAACCAAAAATAAGGCATAGAGGTGCATGCCTTTAATCCTAGAACTCTGGAGGCAGAGGCAGGGGGATTTCTGTGAATTCCAGGACAGCCAAGGCTACATAGAGAAATTCTGTCCCAACAAAACAAAATTCTACAATGTTCAAAGGAGGTGGCTCCTATCGTGCCCAGAAGGCTTTTTTCCACCAGTGCAAGGTGCTGCTCTGCCCTGGAGAACTCAAATCAGAACACTTTGTGTAACACCAACACTCTTTATCCTGCCCCCACCCCAGGCATGAATGTTCAGTTCTGCTTTTTTTTGTTTTTTTTTTTGTTTGTTTGTTTTTTGGTTTTTCGAGACAGGGTTTCTCTGTGTAACAGCCCTGGCTGTCCTGGACTTGCTTTGTACACCAGGCTGGCCTCGAACTCACAGAGATCCGCCTGCCTCTGCCTCCCAAGTGCTGGGATTAAAGGCGTGCGCCACCACGCCCGGCTCCAGTTCTGCTTTTTTATGTGACTTATGCAGGCCCTCCATTACTGCTGTGTGTTGCTCTGAAATGCATGGAAGGCTTGTATTTGCTGTAGTATAAGTCAGAGATGTCACTGTGCTTTGGTGATAAGAGGATGTAATTTAAATTAAATAAGCCATAAACATATTAAATGATTTCAAAACGAGCTACTTTTTTTTAAAGATTTATTTTATTTATTTTATGCATATGAGTGCTCTATCTGCATGTACACCTGCATTCCAGAAGAGGGCACCAGATCACATTGTGCATGGTTGTGAGCCACCATGTGGTTTCTGGGAATTGAATTCAGGACCTTTGGAAGAGCAATAGGCAGTGCTCTTAACCGCTGAGCCATCTCTCCAGCCCAAAACGAGCTATTTTTAAAGAAATTCAGTGAAACTGTTTCAAAAGACCAGGCACATATCTTTAACTTCAGCACTCAGGAGGCAGAGGCAGGCAGATCTCTGTGAGTATGAGGCCAGCCTGGTCTACAGGGTGAGTCCTGGACACCCAGGGCTAGAAAAGACCATAGGAAGACAACATGTAACACAATTTGAGGCAGGCCTCTGTATGTCTGCTCTCCCACAACAGGTGAGTTTGTGTTGTGTATTTGTATATTTAAGTTAAAAAAAAGTGGATCTCTTCAAAAGACCTCTGACTTTATACTATTAACCAAATAATTGGTAGTCCATCAGCAAACACAGACAAGCCCACAAATAAGATTATTGACTTCCAGGAAAAGCCAAAGCAAGCAAAATTAGTGGGCCAGGACCCTGACCAGCAGCTGTCCTAAATTCAGGACAGCTAATTTGGCAACACCCCTAGGTTCTCCCTCCCCGTACTCCCACATCTACCTAATGGCTCCTAAATACACTTGATGGCTTGCTTTTGGACAAGTCCAGGGCTGGAGAGATGGCTCAGCAGTTAAGAGCACTGGCTGTTCTTCCAAAGGACCCGGTTCAAATCCCAGCACCCACATGGCAGTTCACAGCTGTCTATAATTTCTGGGCATGGTGGCGCACGCCTTTAATTCCATCACTCAGGAGGCAGAGGCAGGTGGATCTCTGTGAGGCCAAGGCTAGCCTGGTCTACAGAGTGAGTCCAGGACAGTTAGGGATACACAGAGAAACCCTGTCTCAAAAAAAAAAAAACAAGCAGAAAGAAAAACAAAAAGTAACAGGCATCACATTCAAAAGTGGGTGATAGGAAGCCTGCAGCTTCTTCTTGGGTTTTGTGTGTGTGTGTGTGTGTGTGTGTGTGTGTGTGTGTGTGTGTAACTGGAGATTGAACTGAGGGCTTGAGAGCCTCAGGCAAGCTAGGCGATCACCCTACCACTAAGTGTCTCTACCTTATTGTTTTGTTTTAAATTAAGTTTATTTGGTTGATTGTGTATATATGCATACATGTGCACCAGCATGACTCACCAGTAGAGGAAAACTTACAGAAGTTGGTTCACTCTTGTGGGTCACAACATGGGTTACACCATGTGAATCTCAAGAACTAAGCTTAGATCATCAGATTTGGTGTGGTAAGCACCTTTACCCCAATAACCCAACTCACTGGCTCCCCACCCTGTTTTTGTAGACCTTAAACATTTGACTCTCCTGACTCAGCATCCCAAGTAGTTGAGATTACAGGCCTGGACCACCAGGTCTGGCTGTCTTGGTTATTTTTACGAGGATAACTTGCTCTGAACAGCCAGTCCTTGCAGATAGCCCAGCAGTGAGGTCCAGGGAGACAGATGTGGTGCTCCATGTCTGTAATTTCAATCCTTGGGAGATGGAAGAAGGAGGATCAGGGGCTCGAGTCCAGCCTTAGCTACAAAGCAAGTGACCGATCAACATGACCTACATAAGACCCTGTCTTTTTTTTTAAGATTTGTTTATTTATTTTTATGTATATGAGTGCTCTGTTTTCATGCACACCAGAAGAGGGAATCAGATTCTGTTACAGATGGTTGTGAGCCACTATGTGGTTGCTGGGAATTGAACTCAGGACCTCTGGAACAGCAGTCAGTGCTCTTAACCTCTGAGCCATCTCCACAGCCCAAGACCCTGTCTTAAACAAAAGCAAAACCTAAAAAATTCCATGGACGGAACACGTATGAAGACCTACTACCATTGAACTTTGGGATTATGCCAACCTGTCCCTAGATAGTCTAGCCTCCCATTACATTGTCCCTACTGGTTCCTAAGCTACAGAACAGAAATGACAAATGTGTATTCCCAGCCACTAGGTTTGGAGGTACTTGTTATACAGCAATAGGTAGCTGATGAAGAGTGCCATGTGAATTCATGGTGTAGTAACTGATATGGCTCCTGTTTCATAAATCTTTCCCCCTGGTTTACCTTGGTGGTCTCTGATGTTTATGATGGCCTCCCATGCACACTGCATTTCTCTTGTTTCCCCTGACCTTCATCTTTCCTTGGGGAACTCACAGCTCTGGGCTGTGTGTCCTGGCAGATTGGTTCTGCCTTCTGGAATCTTTGTGTCTTGTGTCAGGAACATAAGCTGATTTGAAGGCCAGAGAAGCGCAAGTGAGGGAGCCTTAAGTCAGCTTTCTACCATGTTCCCTTACCGCTGAGCTGCTGTGGTGCTGCCGTGGAACCCTCCGACTTCAGGCCCATTTAATACTCAACCCTGAGCACCAAGTCCCACCCTGTGCAAATATTTATTTGGCAAATAATGGCTCACCAGGATGAAAGCCACAGCCATAGCAGCAAAGGAATAAACTAGTGTCAGACTGCACTGGGTAGGGTTCGTGAGAAGGAGGAAGAGGAGTCACGAGAGAGAAGAGGGCAAGTGAATGTCTGAGGCCTCTCAGCCACAGAAGGAGCTAAGATGGGCCTCAATGTGGTAGAGATACAAAGCAAAGATGTCCCACCTGGAAAGAAACAGGAGTAGGGTCCTTAGATCACACTTCTTATACAAAGGACATGGGGGACTCTGGGTACAAGAGGTTGGTCTGGTGGCTTGTGCCAGCACAGGATAGATCCCGATGTCCCTTTCATCTACCAGCCTGGCCTCCGTGTTCTGATGAGGCGATAACGAAAAGACAGACCATTAAGGAGCTCAGAATGTTAGTGTGGTGTACGAGAGCTATGATCTGGAAAGATGCCTGAGGGTTAGCTTACAAGAATATGGGGGTGGGAGGGGGTGGAAGAAGAGAGCCTTGGCCCAGAACTACCAGGCACCAGAAGTTCTTTAACACTGTAGTAACTGTAGGAGCACAGTATGTCTGTTCCCTTCAGAAGTGGATCATATGGCCAGGCATGGTAGTGACACTTAGGCAATCCCACACTCAGAAGGCAGTGGCAAAAGTATTAACACAAGTTCAAATCCAGTCTGGCCCACATAGGGATCTCCAGATCAGACAGAGATACACTGCGGGAGCCTGTTTCAATCCCCAGCCCCAAGTCCCTCCCAAAAAGGTGGAGCTTAGAACCCTTAACACTGTGAAATGAGGAGTCTGCCTCAGACTTTCCTAGCAACTCCACCCGCAGGGCTCAGAGGGTGTGCAGTGACTCCAGTCACGTCTGAGTTCCCATCTCTGACCCCAGAGGAGTGACTAGTGGAGCTGGGACAGCCTGTGGAGTGTTTGTCATACACTCTGGGCTGAGCTTTGGGATGAGCCTGGATTTAATTAAAGTCGCTGTCCCTTCCTGTCCCCTGTATTTCCCCAGGCAATAAGTCAGCCAAGCAATCCTGAGACTGAAAGTATCCTGACCTTGAGCCCACCCTTTGCAGGTCTGGAAGTCTTCTGGAAAGCACAGTTTTGGAGGAGATTGGGAGGCTAGCCGGTGTGTAGCCTGGGTCAATGGACCCCAGCTCCAATCTGACCCAAGCTCTTCCTGGAGTCAGAAGGAAGCTTCTCCAGGTAGGGAGGGGCCTGTACCCAGGGATGGCCTCTCCCTGATAGAGAAAATCACTCATTGGTGCTAATGAGAAGTATGTCAGCTTTCTGGTAAGCAAGAATCTGTACAGAGACACTACTGGCTTCTTAAGCATGTAAGGCTCCAGGGTTAGGGTTAGGGTTAGGGTTACTGTTGTCTCTTTGGGGACTGTGGGAGGGCGGAAGACAGGCTGTCCTCTTTGCAAAGTTCAAACAACAGCAGAATCCACCTGGCAGACACACAGTGCTGCTGTGCAGCTAACCCAGTTCTTTACTGTCCTGTCTTCAGACTGAGCAGCAGCAGTAGAAGGAACTTGGGAGTCCCATCGGATTGGTTTCTCAGAACGGAGCAGCACAAGCCTCAAGGGTTACTCTTTACTAGACGTGGGGCATATACTACCATTGTAAATCAAGGTGACTCACCATAGATATAAAGGTCTGACCATCACCAGCCCTGAATGGTGGGCTATGAACTTATCCATGGATTTCTAACTTGGAAATGGGATGAGGTGTTTACCCAGCAGCCCACATAAGCAAACTTTTGATGATCATATAGCACCACCACAACACTGAGAGGTTAAACACTCTGGAAAATATGTAATGGTGTAGTGGGAGAATCTGCCTGCCTTGGATAGAAAGAGTAGAAGGAACTGCATTTATTTCTGTCAATGAACAGTACAAAGTTTGTAGGGAACCCATTAAAATGTATCCCTTTCATTCTGGGGAGAATTGCATAATTCTGTAGTTTTTTTGTTTGTTTGTTTCTTTGTTTTGTGTTTTTTTTCCAAGACAGGGTTTCTCTGTGTAAGTCCTGGTTGTCCTGGACTCACTCTGTAGACCAGCCTGGCCTTGAACTCACAGAGATCCGCCTGCCTCTGCCTCCTGAGTCCTGGGATTAAAGGTGTGCGCCACCATGCCCAGCTACCCTGCAGTTTTTTGAAATTACAGAAACTCAGAGTGCCTTACAGACCTTGAGGCCTTCTCCATCCTGTGTCAATCAGTTCTTTGTGACTGAGCCTCACACTTTCATGGATAGCTGATGAACTTGTAAGTGGGCTAGGCTTTGGGCCTTTGGATTCAGCTGGTTCTGATGTCTGGCTGACCCAACCTTCCCAGCACATCATAGAACCTGAATCTGGGGCCAGACTGCCTCCTCTGCTGTCACAGGACTAGAACTAGATTTGGCCATCGGGTACCTGGCCCTGATGGTCTCCTTCGTTTTTAGGAAACGAAAGGCCTATTTAGTTTTGGCTGGCCTGGAACTTACTATGTAGATCAGACTGGCCTTGATCTTCCTGGCTCTGTTTCCTCAGTGCTGGGATTAAAGGTGAGCACCACCATTTCCAGCTCCTAGTAGAAGTGCATGAGAGAAACATAGCTGCATACATTCACACAGCATGCATGTACATATATATATGTATATGCACGTGCACACTATATACAGGCACACACGTGTTCATAAGCAAATGTAGACACATGCACATGTGTATACCTATGTTCGTATGGCACATAGGTATACACATTTACACAGACATACATATACACACATGCACATAGACACACAGGCATACATGTGCCAATTCACCCCTCTAGAACCATCCCCTGCTGCTTTCTTGGTTTTTGTTTTTTGTTTGTTTGTTTTTTTTTCCTGCCACACACTTTCATGGGCATGGGAAGTCTGTCCCCTAGAGCTGAAGGTATTCGAGGTGATGTGGCCTCTTTTGGTCGTTTGGACATCTGAAGTCATTGTGCACAGAGGAAATGTCTGCGTATGCCTACATGCCATCACTGTCCACCCCACCCCCACTCCTGCTCTTTAGGACATGGACACAGGTGACACTTTCATAACCAAGTAGCAGGGCAGTCCTCTTCAGATACATGGTCTCTCTCCAGCCTTCTTTGACCTAA
Source organism: Lophiomys imhausi (assembly GCA_907164525.1). Taxonomy (NCBI): domain Eukaryota; kingdom Metazoa; phylum Chordata; class Mammalia; order Rodentia; family Muridae; genus Lophiomys; species Lophiomys imhausi. The sequence goes on from CAJQZJ010032232.1 coordinate 12,373, forward strand.
CCTTGCTGGCTACCCTACCCTCAGACATTCCCCTGAGACAGCACAGCTTCTCGAGAACCCTGTTTGCTGTCCCCTACCCCTTGTTCCTTCTAGAGCTGAGCAGCTCGTCCTCCTAGCTCTTCTCCCAGCTCTTAGACGAGGTGGCTTTCCCCAGACTGGTGCTTGTCCTTTGTTGTGACAGTCATGTGCCGGGTACCAACCTGTCTCTGGCATTAGCAATCAGCTTCTAATGATAGCTAAGCCAGGGACAAGCCCCTCTCTGTCCTCCCCTCACCCAGAGCTCAGCTGTAGCAGGAGCACTCATCAGAAGGAGATACAGGTTTGTGACTGTATACCCGCATTCCCTTTGGTTTGTACTGTTTACCTGTCTGCCATGGTAGTGCATGGGTGCCAGGATGTAATTTTTTTTCTGTAAATTAACCTTGAAACTGTTTCATACTAGTTTTTCTGACAATTGGTACTAATGTCTCAGGGTCCAGCTCCATAGAGATACTTAACCAGGCAGCAAATACTGGCAAGCCTCTGGGTCTTAAATAAAATACTTAAATTCTTTAGATATTTTATGGATTACATAAACAGAGGTTTTCATCATGTCTCCTGATGGAGCTATGTCCCCTTCCCCTGTGTAGTGGTTATTTTTCTGAAATGCTACTTCTCTTCACATATCCAAATTCTCATTCCTGAGATTGATATAAGCATTTTTTGTTTGTCCATCTGAGACAGCTTTTCACTATGTAGTTGTTCTGACTGTCCTGGAACTCACTCTGTAGACCAGGCTGGCCTTGAACTTAAAAGATCCTCCTGCCTCCGCCTCCTGAGTTCTGGGATTAAAGGCCCTACCACCCCAAAGCACTTTAAAATATTATATTTATTTATTTATATGTGTGTGTTCATGCCTGTGCGTGTGTGCATATATGTGTGTGTATTGTGTGCGTGTGCTTCTGTGTGTGTGTGTATGTGTGTACCACAGCACTCATGTGGGTGTCAAAGGACAACTTGCACAAGCCAGGTCTCTTCTTCCATCATGTGAGCCCTGGGGATTGAACTCAGGTCCTCAGGCCTGGGCTGAGCCATTTTAACGATACAATTGAACTCTCATCTTACAAGTAGTAACTCCCATGGTTACCATGTAGACCGTTCAGTTCCTAGGGCTTTATGATGATTGATACTAAGGAAGACCAAGCTACCTGCTGCACACCTCTGGACTGCAAGGAAGTTGCTCCAGAGTTCAGTTCATCAGTGTGTAAAAAATAAATACAATGAGCAAATGGGTTGTGTCCTAGGAATACAAGAATGTCTCAGTAACTTACTGGAGAAAATGTGATTACCTCAACCCATGCAGAAAAAGTTTGGAATGGGGACTAGTTAGTTGGCTTAGGGGTTAAAAGTGTGAATTGCTTTTGTAGAGGACCAGCACCTACAAGCTCACAACTGCCTGTAACTTCTCTTCCTGGGGCGTCCAATTCCTCTGGCCTCTGAGGGCACCAGAACTCACATGCACATACCAGCACACAGACACACAATTAAAAATGAAAATAAATTTCAAAAAAAGTTTTGAATAACTTTTGAACCAGATTGGGGTGTGAGTCAGTTGGTAACGTGCTTGCCTAGTACACATGAAGCCCTGGATTCTATCCCCAGCACTCCATAAACCAGGCTTGATAACAGATCCCAGCACCCTGAAGATAGGGAGAGGGTTAATAAAGGAGTTCAGGGTCACAATGTGCTACATGAACGCCTGTCCAAAAAAGGAGGAGGTAGAGGAAGAAAGAAAGCAAATTTTAAGTAAACCAGGGAGAGAAGAAAAGCTGACTAATGTGGTTAAGTTTACAACTCAGCCCCATAGCACCTGACACCAAGTTCAATGCCTTCTCTTGAAGGTCTGGGTCAGGCCCAGGGTCCCCACACACGTCAGTGGTTGCTGCTCCTCAGAGCCCTCGGTGCTACTGACCACACAGTGAAAGAAAAAACACATGAGAGGAATAAGAGTCATAAGTGCACATATGACATAGCTAATGCTATTTGGATAAGACTGATTCCTCGTTCTAGAAACCATTACAATCAATGAGGAAGCTGCTATATAAATGTTGCTGAGTAGAAGACCAACCTACATGGGCTGGTAGTGCAGCTCAAAGTGTGTATTAGGCACATGCAAGGTCCTGGTTTCAATATTTATCACCAAGACCAAACAAAACCCTACAACAATTAAAACAATAGAACTAGAACAAACCTACAAAAATCAACATTACCTTGAAAATATTGTGTGAAGTGAAATGTGCCTAACACAAAAGGGTTGATTCTTATGATCCACAGTCTCCAGAGCAACATTCAGTGTGGGGGGCTCAACAATAATGTTTGCATGAGAGATGACTGTGCTCAATGCTGTACTTAAAACATATATCTTTTTTTTTCTAAGATAGGGTTTCTCTGTGTATCTCTGGCTGTCCTGAACTCACTCTGTAGACCAGCCTGGCCTTGAGTTCTCTGAGATCCACATGCCTCTGCCTCCTGAGTGCTTGGATTAAAGGCGTGTGCCACGAAGCCTGGCTAAAATGTCTTCTTAAAAATAGTTTAAATTGGTTGGGCATCCATCCAGAAAGGTGGATCTCTGTGTGTTCGAGGCCCAGCCTGGTTTAGATAGGGAGTTCCAGGCCAGCCAAGCCGACATACAGAGTCTCTCTCTCTCTCTCTCTCTCTCTCTCTCTCTCTCTCTCTCTCTCTCTC